>VZRX01008462.1:72344-122531 GCA_013398075.1 Notiomystis cincta
TTTAATAAGTCTTTCCATAAAAAAAAAAAAAAAAAAACAACAAACCAAGCCTATAGTCCCATGCCAAAACATCCAATTAAGACAGCTTTGGAGAAGAATGGGCTGAAGTACAGTTCTTCCCTTAGAAAAACTTTATTAATTGTCTGTTCAAGCCACAAATACTCTACAAGAAGACACTGCATCTGGAAACCCTCCAGCAGCTTCACAGAAGTAAGAGCCTTACGGGAAGGAGCATTTGCAGAGTTGACATGGACATCTATGGACTCTGTGGTCATTTGGGAAACTCCACCCTGCCATTTCTCTGTCCATTCCCCCACAACTCAGTAGAGTCTCGAGCAAGTTCCCTTTAGATATGAAATGTAGCCGGGGTGAGCTGCTTTTTAATATGACATTATAGCAAGAGAGAGGAATTCCTCCCCTTATACTTTGAAGAGTTAATCACAAGCACCTTCTTTTGCAAAACAAGATATTTGCTTGTTTTCAGGCAAGTTTAACACACCTGCAAACTTCTTAATGCTGCCAAAATAAACCAAACTATAGGGTCAAGGTCAAGGAGTTCTGAAGCAACTGCAACTATTCTCAAGGCAGAGAAAGCATTCATTTGAAGAAGTACATATAATAATTTAAAATGCTTTATCCCTCAGAAACTATTTTTTTCTTCAAATAAGGGTCTGCAGTACCAAAGAGTAAAACCCAACAAGAGCACTTTGCATGTGGCAGTCATTTTGCATTATGCAGCAGTGCTGTTTTGCACTTCCTATGGACACCCAAGGCACAACACTGGTTCAGCACATTTCTGATTTAAGGATCACTTTGCATCTGACACTTGCATGGAGCTGGCTGTCATTAACACAGTTGTGCTCTGGTGCTTGTGCCTTTCTTGCTTTGCAGTTCCCCACAAAAGAAAAACAGCATTCTAGAAAAGAGGCACATTTTCCCTCATGAAGGCAGGAAAGGCAACTTCACAGCATTTCAGTACCCATTTTGTTCTCTTAAGCCATTGCTCAAAAATTGCAGTCTTTTCCTTGTGGCCATTTCAGTCAAGACTTAATATCCACATCTATCTCCACCTTGTACACAAAAATCAGTTTTATACAGAGCATTTTACTGAAATCCCCTCTAGCAAAGTACATTGAAATTTAGCATCAGATGTTTGAAAGCTGATCATGTACTAATCTATATTAAAAACACTTCTGTAGCACAGGCTGAATTATCTACCTATATATACTGATTTAATTCACAGAATTAAAAACCAAGAATAATTCAATTAAGGATTTCAGGAACTTATTCATTATTCCTTGAAAGGTCATAGCCAGGAATACACAGGATACATGCATTTCTAGTACAAGAAAAATCTCATACCAAGACTTTGTGACTTGGTAAATAAAATTAAAGTTTTTAAAAAGTTTGCAAAAATACATGCAAACTTAATTAAAATTATTTTCTATAGATTTTCTGCAAAGAGGCACCCTTGCTACAAGTACTGAGAATCTTGTTAATTTGTAATACTAAACCATTGTTTCTAGAAGACATCTTTCTAATTCTAAAGGCAAATTTTAATGAGAGACAGACTAAATCTATAGTTCATTTGAACTCATCTATATTCAGCCTTAGGCAAAAAAAAAAATAAAGGCAAAAAACAAAGGTGAAATGATAATTCAGGAAAGGGGAGAAATCACTTCACCTCTCTGCTTTGGTGGTGTGACTCATTGTTTTAATGAGGTCATTTGACAGACAATGAATTCCAGCCTTCCTATTCAAGTTTTCCAATTAATTCTGGAGACTAATTAGATTCTGTCTCCCCAGATTTCTCTTCCTCAAACAGTACACATGTCGGAGGACTAGTTTTTAAACTAAAATTTAGAGTTTCTAGTCCTCCTGCTTCACTAGAGCATGAAATGAATCCTTAGTCAGCTTTCCTTCACAGCTTTACTTCCCTGTAGCCAGGTCAAAACCCAAGTTCTCCTTAAGTGTTTGCCCAAGGCTATTTCTTGGAGACGGCCTCACTGGTTGGATGTAAAAACTAAATCAACCTCGAGAACAAACCCACAGCTACTTGGGAAAGAAACTAAATAATAAGGAAATAAAAAATAAACAAACCCAAAACAAAAAAATCCCAACCAAACAAAAACCAAGCCAAAAAAAAAAAAAAANCCAAAAAAAAAAAAAAAAAAAAAAAAAAAAAAAAAGAGGGAACCCTACCCATCTTATTGCCAAACACCTTCTCTTCCACACAGGCTCAAAACCCCAAAGCCAATTTTAACTGCTTTGGGAGAAGGGGCCAAATGACGCCTTCTGTTACCAAGAACCATTGCAGCATCTCTTAGCCTCACTGAACAATGCCATCATTTCATCAACATGCTCTCTCCAGTGAGGCCACAGCAACATCAGTGTCCAGAGGATGAAATCTTTGCAGCAATTTAGCTTTTTGGTGAGCTCTGTATAAAGCACTAACTACCTACGGTAAAGACTTGCAGCCCAACTATTCTCCAATTCAGCAGCATGTAAACAAGCACAGCTTATTCTTGTCAAATCACCACCTGCTCTTCCATTCTGATATAAATATAGGTATTTGTAAGTTTATTCATGAGTACTTACAGAAATGAAAACATGCAAGCTTAATTCCCTCCAACGCTGTAGTACAATATAGGGCAGATCTCAGCAGACACATAAGAAGTTTTAGTTCACTGAATTCAGTGGTCAAATGATGAACAAGAAATCATATTTTACTCAAAATGCACCTGCCTACATTGCTTTTAAATAAGTATATTTTCTAACTTTTTTTCTCTACAAATTGTCCTGTCTGATTTCAAATAATATGGACACAAAATACATTTGTTGTGATTTTATTATTTACCACCCATCAGCTGCCCTGACATGCCCAGATGAAAGGCAGCACACTGCAGTGAGGCTTTAGGACTCTACATTTGTAGTGATTATTGCTTCTTGGAGGTATCCTACATATTGCTGCCTTGCAATTAGATAGAAAAAAACAAATAGTAACATTAATGTGAAATAACTCCTAACATAATAGGACAAAAATAAACATATGGTCCCTCAAAAGTTACAGGATTCTGCTTCAAAAGCATTGAGCTTTCTATTCATGCCTTCATACTAAAAACATATATTGTCAATACATACAAAAACCAACTTTTTTCTTTAAAAAACCACACTGCCTAGACCACTCTAAAAAGCTGCATCACAAGCCTGTCATTTGCTCCAACTAGGAATTAAACTTGGAGAAACATACAGTTAAGCAAATACATCCCTACCTTTTTCAAAAGTGACAAAAGCTGCTGAAATAGTCCAACCACTGAAGTAATTGAGTAGTAACTTAAATCTCTGCCCAAGTTCTCCAGAAAATATGCACAACAATTCAACATAGTTTGTTTGCAAACCACATTGAAAATTATTATTAGAAGATTCCAGCAACACAACTTTCTTTAATGATGCAACTTCATCTCCTATTTGTCTGATTTTGCACAAAGTGAAGAATTGTACTAACAAAACAGATTTAATCCTGCCTTAATGGGAGAGATCTCCAGCCCATTCATCTGAAGCTTTGTATATTTCTATAAGAAAAGAAAGAATAAACTGTAAATCTAATTTATCCAGTTCTCTTCAAACACTCATTATCTGCAGACCTTTGGTTGCTCAGCTGCAGCTTTTGGAGTCAGTAAGCATAAAAATTGCCCACTCATTGGACTTCTCTCCCACAGTACTTTAAGAGTTTCCTTGTCCTTTCTCCTGTCATGACTTTGGCAGACCCACTAGTGGAAGCTCTAATTCACATCACCCACAAATATTTCCAATTTTCTCCAATGTCCAGTCTAAATCAGTGGCCTTGCTGTCACCAACAGCAGAGATAACAGCAATACAGATTTAGTCAGCCTTCTTCAAAGTATGTCTTGCAAAAACCTCATTGATTTCACAACCACAACTGTCTTCCTATCCTAAATAAAAGTCTGTTGTGAAGTATCTAAACTTCATCAAGATTGCAGATTATATTTAAATTACTTTGTTATACTCACTGTTTACATTAAGATTCTCCATCATCAGATGATGGCAGAGAACATGGGACAGAACTGAGACAGCAACTTGACAAAGGTCAGAGTGGGATTTTCCAGAAGTGACATGTGGAACTGTGTGAAGAACTGACTGCTCTGGCACACAGATGATGCAGGAAGAGGATGCTGCACCCTGCTCCTCTTCAATTACAAAAGTTCAGATCCAAAATTTGATTATGGCACTGATTTAGCAGATACTATATCATAATAAGTCTTTACATAAAGGTCTCACATCAAGCATATTACCATACAAATGAAAACAGCCATAATTGCTGCCTAAGAAAAGCTTTTAATATTTTAAAGCACATTCAACAGTCTAGCTGTATTTCCATTAGAAGAAAGGTTTTGTAACAGTTCCTTATAAGTTACTGTCAGCTATTATCTTTGGCCAAATTATTAAAGAGGCTGGGAACTCTTTCCATCTTTTAAGTGACCTGGATAACTCAGCTTCCTCTGATGAAAAGTCAGTCCAGGATACACACAAAACTTCCTCAATCTTTCCTTAACCTTTAATTTAAATGGAAGATACTAAGCAAAACTGACTTAAGATATACATTTGCAGATGTAGAAGGTTTTTTTAACAGCTGTGTAAGAGCTTTGAGTTATTAAGCTTTCTGCCTGTACAATTTTTCTTTATGTTCTGAATAGCAGGGACATCATATTAAATAACTTTCGCCCCAATTAGGGATTATTACCTTTTGCAAATTGTTTAACTCTTGATGATAAAACCCCTAGTGCACTTGGCAGATTGTATTTCATTCATTAGCAGAAATTCATTAGCTCATATCAATTCTCCACAAATCTTCTAAAAATCCTTTCACAAACCAATTACCTCAATAGTTTTGAATGGCTTGCAAATATAAAAGGATTGCAAATTTTCTAGACAAGGTGTTGATCCTCATATAGCAAGTTTAAGCCAATTAAAAGGCTCTTCTTAGTCCTTCTTAGGCAGGATAAAAATCACTATTTTTAAGTGGCCTAAGTTAGCAGTCATGGAGTATCACTGGGCTCATCGTGCCATAGATGAAGAAAAGTTGCTGTTGTAAAGTAGTCCTGGGATGTGACTCATTTTGGAAACTATCCTCACAGAACCACAGAATCAATTAAGTTGGAAAAGACCTCTGAGACTGAGTCCAAACTATGACCGAACACCACCTTGTCAACTAGACCGCATCACTAGCTTTCCTTGAACACCTCCAGGGTAGTGACTCCACCATCTCTTGGGCAGCCCATTCCAGTATCTATCCATCTTTTTGTGAAGAATTTCTTCCTAATGTCTAGCCTAAATCTCCCCTGCCATAGCTTGAGGCTGTCCTCATCTCCTATCAATAGTTCCCGGGAGAAGAGGCCAACCCCACCTGCCTACAGCCTCCTTTCAGGTAGTTGGAGAGAGTGAGTGGATTAAGAACCCTCTCAACCTGGCTATCTCTAAAGATTGTCAAGGAAGATAGATATTCTCCCAGATAAGGGAGCTGCCTCCATCCCCTCCACAGAGGACTGAAGACACAATTCACCAGTTCATTATTAAAATCTCACCTTGATTCAGGTGCCTTGAGGGAAGACAAGGACGTGTCCAGGATGTTGTTTCCTGGAGAACTGCCACACCAACTTAATTTACCAGTATGGCACAAATATTTCCTGTAGTTCTATGACCAAGGCTTCCAGTGGAACACTCACTGACATCTGCCACGTACCCTTATCAGCTCCCTGAAGTTTGTCCTTGCATTGTGTCAAGCCTCACAGCTAAGAAAAAGAATTCCTAGACATGTTCAATGAAGAAGGAAGAAGAGTAATTATTTGATCTCTGCCTTCTTCCTCTGCCTTCAGATAACACAGAGATAAGAGGTCAGCAGGAGTGACTTTTAAAACTCTTGGCAACCTGCTCCTCCCACCTAGTCATGACTCCAGCTTTCTCTCTCTGGCCTGTGACAAGAGCCACATCAGGCTCCCCATGCCATACCCATCTTCACACCTATCTTAAGAAGAACCACCAAGCTTCAATGTCCCTTGCTGAGAGAAGGCTGGAGAAGGCTGACAGGGTCATCTGCAGTGCAGCATTACTACAGTGAGACAGTTGAAGACTGGGCATTAGGGCACCTCCATAATGGGAGTTGTGAGTTATCTGCCGTGAGGCAACCAAGATACAACACACAACAAACTCTGCAGGTGTTATCAGGTGAGTCTCTCTGGGTCAAGTCCCTGCACTGTCAAAATGTTTGTGCCAGCAACTGCAATAGCAATTCTGGAGAATCTTCCCAATTACCATAGGAATCAATAAAAACGGAAAAGCCTTGAAGAAAATATCTCATGGACTGCCAAGTGCCTATTCAACCACACCAGCAGTTCTTCCTGATGGTCTGACTATCCTTAGGCCTCACCAGTTTATGTGGCTACAGCTGCAGATATTACAGAAGAACCAATCTATTTGCAGCCTTGTTTCAAAACCAAACACCTGGCTTCTAGTCATGCACAGCTGAAAAGTCTCTGACAAGAGGAATCCTGTAAACCAACCCCTCTATTAGATACTGTGCAGCAGCCACTTCTGCACTTCTGGGAAAGAACTGACTCTATAAATGGAACTAACAAACTGACACATGACCTAGACTTATGGGGTGGATTTTTTGGCTTTTTTTTTTTTTTTTTACAATGAGTCCAAGGGTTTGAAGATTGAGTAACTAAATCCTGCTAGTGATAGGTTATCACACAATTTTATTCAAGTCCATTCACACAAACAATTAGTTGAGCTGCATATATGTGTAACAGTTCTCAGAATAAATTTTACTGTCCTAGATAAAATCAAATGATTTCACAGTGAAGAGCACAGTCCAACAGGAAAATTTTTTTTGAGAATTGTGTTTAGGTTTCTTATAATATGGCAGCTTTAAGAGTCAGTATAGTCAGTAAGAACATTACAGAAAACAATATTGATAGTTCAGCTGGAATGACCAGCAGTTCCTCCACAGGGTACAATCACATTCCTACTGTAGCTAACTGACAGGCACAAACACTTTCAGGATATAAAGCTCCAAGTCTATCAGCTAGCTGTTAATATTCATCTAGTTACTTTATCATAAGAGTAAAAATAAAGTTACTTTAGCTTGAACATAACTACAATTTCTACAGAATAATAGCATTTTTAAAAAGTCTTTTACCTCTGTTGGTTTGTAGCAATCTACAAGAGTTTCCTAGAAGCAAAATATGAAAGCGTCAGTATCCATACAGAGTAACAGTGAACATAAACAAGTCATGGTATGAAACCTGGCAAGGGAGGGGAGAAAGAAAAGGAGCAAGAACAGGAATCACTGAATGACGATGTTACTGAAAACCCAGAGTTATACTTTTGCTCCCTAGGTGTATCAGAATGACTTGTACCAAGAGAGAAATAATAGCTTCTTTCTTCAGGTAGGAAGTTACAAAACCCTTGTCTCCAAAAAAAACTGAGAAGAGGAAGACAATCCAAGAACATTTCTCCCAGCAACAGACATGTGAATGGCAGCCTTCTGTGAGGACACCAGAGTCTTTGCAATGCAGAAATAGAGACGTTAGTTATTCCTAGCAGGGGGCTGCTGCAGCTGGTTTAGCAGAAGCAGCAAAGCTATTTATGAATGCTGAGCAAACAGCCTGGGGCCATGCCCCACGTCTCTGTGGCTGGCCAGTGGGCACTGGCAAAAGGGTGCTAACAGGCACTAAAATCAGATGTGCTGCATCAAAGCACCACGTTAGTCACCTCCCAGAAGCAAGCTGAGGGCAAGCCAAGACTCTGGAACAGTTTTCCTTTTCTGAGTGCATCTGAAAAGATTGTAAATGGAGACATTTCCTATTGGTTTTATATATTGATTTAGAGAGAGAGATATATTAAGACAATGATGTTTCTTTTCTTCTCCCCTCATTCTTCCATTCATTAACTCCTGCCTCACGCAGGATTCAAAGAATTAGAGAGCTTGTTTGAACTGCGTAATTTCAGCAGATAGCTTTTGAATTTCCCTGCTAATTCCTGTTCCTGATCATCTTGCCCTTTCTTTGAACTTTTGATGGGTTCCAATTTCTATCTAGTACAGAAATAATTGCCAGTAGTCTAAGCACCAGGGAACATTTCTGGTCTGTATACACATTTCTGCTGCTGAAGCAAATCACAGAAACTATCTGGTCATCATAACTGACTCTCAGTCGTATAGTTTTTTCCACATGCTGTTCTTCATTTTTCTATGTTTTCTGTTCTTCATTTTATATACTTGTACAAATTAGAATGAGGCTAATTTGGCTTAGCATATTTGCCTCTATTACTGGGTTCTTTGAACTTTTATTTACTAGTGTTATCACCTACCTTCCAGAAATTTTTTTCTCTAAAAGGATTTTGATTACCTTTGAACAGTCTGGTAGACTATCCTAGACTAGACCTAGGAATCTCTCCACCCTAATTCTACGTTTACAGTGGATTCAATCAAACGCAAGATATTGATCCGGATGCATTACTTCAGCCACTTTCCGATTTAAAATTATAAAATATTGTTACCTGTAATTTGAGAGCTCTCTCCTCTTCATTGGCTGCATCAAGAAGGTCATCAATGTCAATTTCTACCTCTGGCATTTCTTCTTCCTGAAATGCAAAAATACCCACTTAGTCCATAGAGCTATCTTTTAACTAACCCCAAAAGCAGCCCACTGATAGCACACAAACCCATCTTCCTGGAGCCAGACAAGGAAATCAATAGGGGATGGTGGCTTGATTCCCTGCTCCCAGGCCAGCATCAGGCCAAGCCCCAGTCTCACAGGAGGTGACAGCTCTTAAGCAATCCTTTGCTCACAGCCAGGATGTGTTACTAACTCATGGCCAGCAGGACAAGTCATGCTATTCTCACAGTAGTGAGCAAGAGGATGAAGAATAAGAAAGAAGAAAAAGTAGATAACAACTGCAGCAAACTACAAAATTGTTTTGAAAGCATTTTTGATTGGACTGCTTATTTTGGTAACACTGTGGAAGATCTCTCTTGCTTAAAGTTGTCTTAAAAGGATGACATACATGCTCCATCAGAACAACTCAGATTTTCAGTACCTTCAGTGAAGCAAAAAGTCTAAGGCATAGAGTATTTTAGAGAATTTTTCTCAAACCTCATCCACCCACACACTTCTTTCTCTGCATCACCAACACATCAGATGCCTTGTTCACTGAGTCAGAGCAGCAGTCCACACATTTTGAAGGACCCCTGAGCTCTAGAATCCCAGTGAGAATTCATCATCCAGAGTTATCACCATTTATTGCATTTTCAGTTACGCAAAAATATTCTGCCAGCCATTTTATACATTTTCTCATCGAAATTGATATGCAGCTCCCTGCTGCACATACAAATCTCTGGTCTCAGCCTCTCTCCCACACCAAGTCCAGCCTTGACAGTGGCCTCAGTGCCATGGCACACAGCTCCTCTGTTGCCCCTCCTCCATCCAAGCCAACACAGGGGTACTTCAAGACTGTTCTCTCCTACAAGTATGCTGCCATCAATCAACTCACTGATGTGGCATCACTTTGGCACCTACCTAGTGAAAACAGGGACCTGAAAGCCTCCAAAGGGGAGGGGGGATTTAAGAGTCAGGATGAAGCAACAAGATCACAGCAGCAGCTGCTGCCTTCTTGTACCCCACCAACACTTCTCAACATCCTTTAAAGAAGCATTTTAACAAAAATGTGGTGGTTCTAGCAAGTTGCAGAAGTTTCAACAATTGTGAAATAATTTAACAGCTCTAACAGCAACTGCCTCAGGTAGTACCAAAATTATTATTCTACTGGGTAAAAGACAGTCCAAACATTAGCAATGAAGATAAATTAGTTGAAGGTAATCTAAGCAAAGTTAAGCACTAAAAGCGGCAAACGACTGTCTGTATCAAACTCCAGCTAAAATGCCAACTGTTCAACATCTTTTTGAGTGTGAGGAGGAAGGACAGAAGTTGGATGATAAAGTTCCCCATTCCCCATCTCAGAAGGAAAGTGTGCAGGAACAAGATAGCACAGTCACACAGGCAGTTAGACCCAATGAACAAAAATACACAAAGTACACCCTCTGCCCAATTAGCCTGGTAGACATTTGCTGAGATGAAGTAAAGACACCAATTACTGTAACCCAATCTGGCAATATGGGAGTTTCTAACCCAATGCAACAGGTTCATTAGCAATTTAAACAAGAGAAGTCTTCCATAGGCTACATACTCAGTAAAAGCCATCAGAATTGGAAAGGATAAAGAATAATCCATAATAGTGGTACAGTTACTTAGTACCTTACTATCCCAACTCTATGTTATTTAGCATATCACACCAAAAACCAGAAATTCCCCACACAGGAAGTAAACATTCTGAACATTTTATCTAAGCAGCTCAGCCTAAATACTTTTAAGACAGAGTGCCTGGAGTTACTGCTAATATTGTAAACTTATCAAAATACACATCCATTGAACTGTGTAAATAGCAACTGTGCATCTGTCTGCATTCAGAAGTGCTATTCAGCACATTGAATATTTTGTCAGATACACATTTTGAACTCCTGTCTCTTGAAGCAGCATTCTAGCAAACTGAAACAATGTTGAAAAGGAGCAGCAAGGGGAAATTGCCTAGAAGGTACATAATGCTTTTTTGTGATGACACTTCATTGAAGTTTAGTGGTCCTGAAAGGTTACTTTTACTCTGAATGGTACCAGTTGAGTGGAAGAAATCCTTGCTTCTATCCCTCTTTGCTCTTATCTTCTTCAAATCAACTTTATCCTACATCTTCAAGGTTCACAGTGCCATCAATTAATTCAGAGGGCAACTGCACCAGCAGTTCACTGAAACTTTGGTATGAGGTAAGACAGCTCCCGTACATCACAGAAAGTGATAACAAAAAATAAATTAGAAATATTTCTGAAACAAAGAACTATAATTGAATTTGACACAATGGCATCCCATTAAGTTACATTTTCTGTAAAAGACCATGTGTATTTTCTTCACTTCACAGCAGATTTGAACTCTGATGCATAACACAAGTGGAGGGGGAAGCCCATAAAGGTAACTTGTGCTCTTATTTTTGGCTGAATGAACAAACAATCAAAGCATCTTATCTCCATCTGAACTACTATGCCTGCATGATCTGAAGAGTTTTATGTCAGGCATGAAAAACATGCCCTTAGGTCAGGAGCCTGACCACTCCACAACAGCTGTAATGACAGAGGGAGCAAAGACAAAGTCATGCCTTCTGTTTGACGGATTTTTTTGGTGAGGTTAGTCTGGTTGCTCCAATTACAATTCAGCAGCTAGATACAGATTGGGCTGGGCCAAGCCTGAAAGGGTCTGTGCATAGCCAGAGGATGGTATTTTAAGGGTCTTGTTACTGTCATGAGGCTGTGCAAAAAAACCAAACACTGCCATCAGTTCTGCTCCAGTAACAGGGAGACAAAGTGATGAAAACAGCAGATGATGGGGGAGCAAGAAACCACTAGCAGCATGCTGACAGAGAGCAGCCCCCAGAAAAGCTAAAATAGAAGGGGTGTGGGGGTTCCAGGTGCAAACATCTATCAACTGAAACTCTTGGGGGAGAGGAGGATGGACACACTCCTTTCAAACACACTCTGCAGTCTGCATTAACAGTGTAAGCAAAACATGAGCTGATTTCTGCTTAATTATTCAAAAGCCAGAAAATATCAAAGACAACTCCCATAATATTTAAAAAAACTTAAATTCAACCTTGCATTGAAAGACAGCCCCATTACTCTTTAGATTCCATAAATTCCTTGCAGGCTACTGGCAAAAGACCTGGGGCACAGATGTGCATTAGGCAGTAAACAGCTGAGCAGTTTCAGACATCATCACCTCTCCTGGTGGCAGTGGTGAATGGAACAGAGACAGGTGAACATCCATTAGTGAGACCAGAGGAAGGCCTTCAAAACCAGCTCCCACAGCAGCTTAAGCCAAAGGGCTGGATTTTGCAGGGGCTTCTTGAAGTACACTTGCACACTCCAGTCTGCTGACCCTGAGGACAGCACCTCCAGCACAGTACAAGCAGGTCTGACATCATTCCAAGTATCTACTAATTAAACATTTATTGGAGGCTTTAAAATTTAAAGGGCAATGGCTGCCTTATGGATAACTTCCCACTATAAATCCAACTGGCAAATTGGCCTATTATCCCACATCCTCACTGCCATTCACTGTGCATCATCTCATTAGCAGTGCTGGGAAATAGTTAAATAGGCTTGTTTGATTTTTACTTTAGATTTTAAATGTGGGGAAAAAAAGAGAAGTTAAATGCAGCAAGGAAAGTTAAAGCCATCAGTTGTGTAGTGAGTTTGGAAACAGCAGGAAAGGATAGCAAGAGAAAAATGAAGGAAAAAGAAGGAAAGATGACCATACAATTCAGATGTACGAAAGTTTCAGATTGTATGAATCAGGGATTTCTCTCGGAGTCCTGGAAGATTGCCAGTAAGTGATCAAACTAGAAAATAGGACCAGTTTTTCTGGAAATATCCATTTAATATATCAAAATATTTATTTTAGAACAGGCATCTGCTGGGCATCTAATGCAGGTAGCTCTAAACAAGTTCATCTTCAGATATGGATGGCCCTGCAAGACAGGGGTGCAAGTCTCAGGATGATAAATAAAAATCCATAAATTATTAATACTAGAAGTCATTGGTTGTATATGTAACCTGGAGGGATTACAAATGGACTGCACTTAGTCCAGGTAAATGAATATGACCAAATAGTAATTTTTAGGAAACACAAAAGAAAAATTTATGTGTTTCTTGTTTCAAAGCACTCAATTGTTTTATGTAACTTATCCGTGATGGCAAAAGTGGATAAAAGTGAAAACAAAAACCAGAATAGTTTGTGGTCATCAAAAATTATTAATTCATAATCAAAGAAAGCTCTTTTTTACTTAAAGCCAATCTTAGTTAAGCGCAGAGTCAAAATGCACAGCTAAAATAAAGCTATTTGCAAGACAAAAAGACTGCTCCGTCTATTGACTGGTATGAGGAAGAGAAGATTAGGAAGGGATGCTGAAGACAGCAAGAAGGTACTCAAAAGTGCAAGGGTTCATGAAACTTGCAGTAAGAACAAGAATCCTCAGTGGTAAAATCCAATTACTAAATGACAGCATGTTTTCTCCAATCCTAAAATATGAAGAGCAGTAATGCCATAGCAGACATGATGACCTAATGCTAGACATGAAAAAAAAATTCTCTCTCCTTTCTTTTGGTCCAGGTGAAGCAGTTCATGCAACAGGGAATATTAGTTTGTACAGCTGATAATCAGTGAAGACATTTAGGATGCTGCTCCCAGTACGATACAATATTTAGCATGCAGTTATGTATTATCTTCTCCCCCATCAGGCATTTATCTCATTAGCAACCAGTCACTGAATGTGAAATCTCAAAGGCAATACAGAAAATGAGGCCCCACACTCCTGAGCACATCCAGTCTTGACTCCAACTAAGGGGTAGAAAAACCCATGTTGCATCTAATCTGTCCTAACCAGAGCAGCAGCCTCTTCCACCAACAGCAAGTCTATTCTTCCTCTGCCATTCTTGTTTATTGAATGAAAGTGCAGAGACATTCAAGGCAAAGTTACCAGATTTGTCCACTCATTTTGAGTCAATGAACCTACTGTTTATGACTCATCAGAAGTTATCTGTGGCAGTGTGGCTTTTTAACAGAAACCTTCTCCTGTGCTGATCCTGTCCTGAAGCCTGACACCACACGGATCCAGTTAAACACACGACAAAGGAGGGACACTAAGTGCACACCTGTCAACAGAGTGGCTGATGCAAGCGGCCCAGTACCTCACTGGTGCACCAAATGCATCTACATCTACACAACGTGGTATGAAGGGCTGGACAAAAGTTCAGGACACGGTGTTTTACCTGTATGGTCCAGATCTGACACACCCTCAGCCCGGAGCTAGCAGTCCACAGCCTTGGGCACGCACCACTAGAGGGAGGTAACACTTTGCAAACACCAGGGCCCCTGAAGTTGCTGGTAAAGCACGGAAAGGTCTTCTGAGCCCTGTGTACGGTTCTCAGGCTGGAGAACAGTCTAACTGTTATCCTCAAGTACACATTGCCCTCTGCTCCTGTTCTTAAAAATGTAGTCCTCAGCTTTTACTTTAACATCTTGTTTTCTGCAAAATCCTACCACCTCTGCTCCTATCTTTTCTGGTATTTTCTTCTATGTCCACCTTTTGTAGCCTTTCTCTGCAACTGAAGGCCTGAGAAAGGACTGCTGGAGGCAGAAAAAGGAGCAACTCAGCTCCCAGGCGCTGTGAGGAGGGCTCCCTGCCAAGACGAAACTGCAAGAGCCCAGCCCCTTCTAGTTCCCCACAGAGCAAGCTTGTTCACATATGACAATCTTTGAGCTTATTGCCAAACTTTAACAAGTTCAGGCACATGACAAGCACAAGTGAAAGAGGAGGGGAGTTGCTTGATTAAACTGAGAACACTTTCATAAACTGGCCACAGGCATCTCTGACGCACAGCAAATCTGGTCCCTCCTAAATTTCCAAGATCGCACATACCAGAGTTTCAACTCGGCTGCTGAAAGTCCTTAAGCAACGTGGAAAACCACTTTTTTTCTTCCTGATTTTAATCTCAACATCAGAAATAAATGAAGTCTTACCTAAAAAGCTTTCTAAGATATTCCAGCTAAGGCAGGCACATACTGTGAACCTTCTCAGCTCAGATTATTTCAGTTTGGACAAGTTCAACATTTTAAGTGTGTTTGCCAGTTATTAAATCAAGAGCAACACCAAGAACAATGCTTACAGAGCTCTGCATGGAGGACTACAAACCTTGCTGTGAAGCAGAGTGGGAGCTTACCTAGGAATTTGCAGAGTCTAGCAATATAGAGGATGAAGCAAAGCTGCAGAAAAGGTGAGAAAGATGGACAGACAAACACACAGTGATAGTGTTTACACAGGCAGGCACAGCTGGACCACAGCTTGCTCAGCCAGCGTGCACAAACTGCATGGTCCAGAAAACATAGCTGCATTAGGGCAGCTTTCAGACCAAGAAAACAAACCCTGTTGGCAGAGCATTTATATTCAAGTGCCACAGTTTATTAACACAGCAATTAGATTTCCAGACCAAAGCTTACCCACATCCACCTGGCTCAGAGAAGAAAGAAACAGCTTTTAAAAAGCCTGTCTGCATCTGCCAATTCACCCTATGTTGGTTAGTAGATAAGTGGGAAAGAGCCTCAAGCTTATATTAGGAAGTACACATCATATTACAAGGAAATCTCAACTAGGAAATCTGTTGGAGATTCATGTCTGAACCCAGGGAACATTCTCAAGCTCCAAGATCTAAAGCATAACCTAACAGCATCCCAGATCCAGGCCAGTAGGCAAGTTAGGTGTCTGTTGTTCCCAGACAGAGACACACTATAAGAAAAGGAATAGAATTATATGTTAAAAGGATGCCACCACACTCCCTGGATAATTGAAAAAGCATGGATATCCCACAGCCTAGTCAGCCTTCCCTGAAAGAGCACTGTTCGGAATTCATGACCTCCTCCATAACCATCACCATCTCCATTACCTTTTCCTGTCATACAGGTAGGAGACCAGTTTGAGCAGTATGTTCCTTACAGAAAAAAAGAGGGACACAAAGTTTTGATTTAATCAGTCTACGTAAGGACAAATATAGAGATTTAGAGTCAAACAACAGGGACATGCTCCCTCTGTGAGCTATGTTACCTGACAGGACTTGTCAAATTTTGCAAGTTGCCTAGAAAGAATAAGTCATGAGGGTCACAGATTGGTGGGGTTCGGTTTTGGGTGGTGGGAAGGGGGAAGGCACTCAGAACAGAATGATGTCAAGCAGGACAATCCCTATAGAAGGATATCACCCTAGGCAAACTGGAACTCTAATCCTGTATGTCAATGTTACTTAACAATAGCCAAGAACAGCTCAAACTTCCTTACTTAGAAATGATTGCAAATAAAAACTTGGTGTAAAACATTCGAAAATTTCTGGGAATCCCTTAAATATAAAGGCATCTTAATGTCCATGTACATGCCCACAGTTAGGTACAGCTGCAGCTTCAAGTGGAGTGACTAACATGGCAATGGATATACAGTACACACAAAACACTTAAATTCTGGTTGTGTACCTCATTAAAGCAATTAACAACTAATATTTTTAATAATCAGGGGAGGATCACCCACTCAAGCCAATTTCTTCCATCTCATTACCCAAGCTGGCTCTTTCCCTTGCCTCAGTCACTGTAAACCGTTGTTGTTTGTCTCAAGCTGGCACTGTCATAGATCAGCCTCTCCTCTTGGCTCTTAAGTGACAGTAGAGCAGATGAAACAGACAGATGCTATTCCAATTACAAGTTCCATTCAAAGAGTCAGCCCCTCTAAAGCAGCAAATGCACCCCAAAGTTCTTATTGTAAAATAGCATGCAAGTACACAAAAATGGCAACAGCACAATCCTGGCACTCAGGTGATACAAAAGGACACAAGTCTCTTGCATCCTTATTCCAGGTCTAGTCTCTCTATCAGCAAGGAAGGATTAGGGATTTGGGCAGAGATAAGAACATCAATCCCTCAGCGCAATTCCTGTGAAAGCTCCCTTGATGGGCAAGCCTTTGTGAAAGAGGATAGGGAAAGGACATCCACATCCAGAGCACAGGTCTCCCCTCCCAGCTTCCCTGAATATCTTCACCCTCCCCCAGAACACAAGCCTGCCTGCACTGACATTCAACACAGAGGCAGCTGCTGCCTTTGCAGATGCCACTGCAATTTTGCCTTTCCTTCAATTAGAAGGTTAGAGGGGAGAAAGATGAGGGCAAAACACCATGGTTTCCTCGGGACAAACTCTTTACAGCTACAGGCATTAAATTTAATTCACCTCTTAGGGCCTACATCACAACATGGTTAGCATAGCATTTTACCCTGTATAAGGAGTGTGGGGGAAAAATAAGACAGCCACAGCTGAAAGAGGGGAAAAGGGAAGTTAAGCTAAAGCACACTGAGACAGGTACAAGCACTGCCAAAACCCTTACTGAAGCTACTCAGGGAAAGGTAGGCAGAGCCAGTTTTAGAAAACAACTCAATTTATAGAGACTACGCAACTATGTGTTTTCCAAATTAGAACAATGGAAAATCTGGACCGCTCCCCTGCTCTTGTATTCCAAGGCACCACAGGCAGATGCTACCCACCACACCTAAACTGCCTCAGTGCCACACAGTTATGCCAACACAAAGTTTCAAATAAAACATGGTACCACTTCTCAAACAACAAAAGAACAAGTAGTTGAAAAAACATTGATATACCAGCTTGAAGGCAGAGCCTTACAATATTAGCAACTTGCAACCGATGAAGCATCATAATTTCTGCAAGCTGTTTTGATGTAGATTCAGTCATACCTACACTCAGGAGAGGTGGCAATGGGATTTTCAGAGATCAGAGGCTCTCTTTAATCAGTAAGGGCAAACTAGTCATTAAAATTCACTTTACATTTCTGCATCAATGTGACCACTACTGCCAGAGTTGCCTTTGTGTTTATGTAGCCCTTACGAAAACGGTGACATGGTGACCTCAGTCAAATACTCTAGAAGTGCCTCTGCAGAAGGAGAAATCTTGGTTTGTCTCTTGATTTGTCTCTTTACACAGTTCTCCAACCTGCTTGCTCACAGAGCCACAAAGCTGCTATTGAAAGAATAATGTGTTAGGAGAAAAACTAAGTTTTATTGCACTGCGAACTCTGCCAACTCAGTTGAGGCCAGGCTTGCCCAGCAGACACACTGCCTACTGTTGGTCACCAGCACTCCCATCAAGTTTTCTTGCTGCAAGGAAGGCTTTCTGTGCTCTTTCAGAAGACCATGCCTCTTTATTTAGATGCCTGGGCTGGCTGCCACATTTCACTGGCTGCCTTCTCCCATCAGCAGCAGGGAGGTAACTCATACAGTGTTGGATGCAGCCTGCAACTCCATGAACAGCACTGGAGGCTTGTGCAGGTGCCTTGGCCAAAAAAGATAAATAACAGATCCTTTCACTTTTCCCCACTTCTGTTCAAGATTTTTTCCCTCTGTTTTTTTTTTTTTTTAAATTTATTCATTCATCATTATATGGAAGCTAAGGAAGTAATTTTTCCTCTAATTAGCTGCTAAATGGAATTTTGTAAAGGTAAAACAAATGCACACACACATAACTTAGGATTTTTTTTAAAATCTAATCAGTTTCTTGGTACCCTGTGTTTTAACAAGTTTTCCAAAGAGCCTATTATGTAGGTGACTGAAAATACTTACCCTGGGCCCTGAACTTGCTATTTTTAGTTTGGTATTTATCTGTTGCTTGAATGGGTGACTGAAACACTAGTCAGGGGTCACACACTTGCAGTGCTGACTCTGGTCTGTCCATACACAGTAGTTCTTGTATGAGCAGCTGTTTGGGAAGCACTTGCTCAGAACCCCTGCCATAAAGCATCCAACAGTGAGTAACCAAAATTGGCTCTGACTTGGAACAGAACAGCTTCTAGGGATCCCTAGCTGGCCAAAAAACACAGTTTGGCAAGCCTTGCTTGGTTCATGGCCCCATCATTCATTTAAATACTTCCATCCGTTTCTTTGGGAAATGGAAGCTGAGAGTCAGATACAAGTTGTTATTTACTCTTCTTTTACCATGTATTTGACAACTTCAGCAAAAATTGTGACAGCCCTTAGAAATCAGATGGTTTTGACTGTGACACTGATGCAACTGCCCAGCACAACAGAAACACGGCCACTTCCCTTTAACATGCAGAATATCTCTTTGTGCTTTCCTCTCCTGGCTGGGAAATTCTTGCCTAGTCTCCAAGGAAGAGTCATCATGATGCCAATGCAGATGCTTCTATTAAATTAGAAAAAGCCAGCTTTGCTCAACATTTCTCTGCAGACAAAATAGGCCAAGCCAATAAGAAATGTGCAAAGAGAGCTCCATTTTGTTACCACTTTACAATTTAATAAATGTCTCATCTGAAAATTTTGTATCACTAGAGGATAGGAAAAAAAAGTGCTGGAAGGTGAAGCTGAACATGTAAGTTCAGACTACATTCTGTGTCATTGTAATGCTGCATTAATTCCTTACAAAATAGGGATTTTCAATGGAATCATTCAAATCCCTTTCTTGCACTGAAGTGTTATCTTCCCAGCTGGTTTGTTAACTGGGATTTCCATCATGCAGCATCACCTTCCTCCACACATTTCACTACCTGACATCTGTGCTCATGAGTTCCGTGTCATGTCATTTTTATCTCATTTCAGTCAATATCTAATTGCCAGCAAGCTTTGAACCACTCACTTTCTTTACAAAATCCTTTTATTATATCCAAATGTAGCATGTTTGAAAGGAATTTAAGTTTTAGTTTCCATTTTAGGATACCTCCATTTAAAAGCTCTCAGGAGTCTGTCAAAATGCCTTGCCATTCATTTGGTTTCAAGTATACACATTCACACTTCCCTGAAAGTCTCTGAAAAATGGGTTGTAAGGAGACACCCTATTTCCACATCAAGAGCACATCCTTGCCACCAGAGCACACATGCAAGAGAAGAATTCATTGAAAAGAAGTCCAAAGCCCAAATCAAACAAAAGCTTCCGGCAAACCCTTCGGACTCCCAGCTCCTCCCACATTCTTGTACCCATCTCACTATGAAGCCTCCCCTATGGGCACATTTACCTACCCCAAGAGAAGCTAACCTTTGCTCACTGCCCAAAAATTGCACTCTGAACAGCCAGCAAACCTTATAAATTTTGTTGCCATCTTGAAAATGCAGACTGAGCAAGTGTCCCTTGGCAGAGTCTGCAGATTATTTGCAACAACTGTTTTAAGAACAGGTATCAGCCTAACTGCCTTCCAAGCAAGCCTGTAGCACCAGGAACTCCCACTTCAGTTCCCTTGACCCCTAAACAGTATACTTTTTCTACTGAACATTGCTGTGGTCAGCCTAAAATTTGTTCTCTTCTCCTGCTTCAACTTCAATTCAAGATTAATCTTTCTTAAGCAGATGTCAAATATATGTGAAAATGTTTGCCTCCATTTTTTAGAGACACAAGCATGCAAAGTCAGGACTTGTCAGCAATCTCTAATCATATGCATTGTTGGAAATTGTCACAGGCTGAAGAAAAAAGTGTGTTTTTCTTCCCAATGGCATTCCAAAAGAAATAACTTAGGATGATATGCATGCATTACATTTTTTTTTAAGAAATATAAGCTTTGTAGTTCCATAACCATAGCCTGAGAAGTAATTTAAGGAGAAAAGTATAATGTAAGAAAATATATTCGTTATTTTGGCTTTGTATAAAAGTAGAAACCCAAAGAAATTCCTGAAGCTTCTAATTTACTTACAGCTTTACTTTTTAAATGCTAAAGAGCCTATCATCTTCCACAACATACTCTCTTGCCAGCAGCAAACATGTGACAGACCTTTTCACATTGGATAACGAAAAATTGTGGTGAGATACAAGATCATGACAGTGTTAGCAAGCCCAAAACAGAACAGCACTGAGGTGTCCCTCTGCTCCTCAGATACACAAACAGGCAATATTTTCCAGCACAACCATAAAAATTCCAGATGCTCATGCAACAGCTGCTAGTCCTCACAAATCACTGTAGCAGAAAGATGATGCAGGCAAACAAAGCAAGTCCAGGACTGATGAGGGCCCTTAAAATAAATGAGCTTGCAGACTGGCAGTAACAAAACCAGAGAAATTGTAATTGGGCTGTACTGGAGAGAATTGCAACAGGATGCTGAAGGAGTAGCACATATTCCCCCCACCTCTTCTTAGCAGTGCCACTCCCATGTATGTGCTAAAGAAAACAAGTGCTTTAACTGTTTCCTATGAGTGAACAACACCTCCAGGAAAACACTACTTTTTTAAAGCTGTATCAAGCCTAGCCCTTCATTTCCAGGGTGGGAGACCTGGCAGAGGGGCTATAACCCTCACGTTATCAAGTTAACAAAAGAGTGAAAGATTACTCTTTAGTATCTTAATTAACACATAGTGGGGAAAAGGGAAAAAAAAAAAAAAAGAAGAAAAATGTGTGAGGAGAAAAAGATTTTAAGATGAATGTGATTTTCTCAAGTATCCTTTAAATGCCGGAAGGCGCCACCTTCAATTATCAGGAATACCAAAGATTCCCAGAAAGGAGAGAACTCACATATATACTCAAGATCTCATATCTTAAATAGTTTCCTGGTTCTGTAGGGCAGCACACACACCAGCTACCTGGGATCCTCTGCAACTCCTGGAAGTCCTGAACACAATCAGAGCACTGGTTCTGGTTAGCCCTGAGTTTCCAGAGGCCAAAACACAGGTGTGTTATCACAGGCTTTGTGGGCAGCCAACAAGACACAGCTTTTCAGACAGAACACAAATGAGTACAGCAGTCTTTCAGTTTTCTCCTGAAGTTCTTTCCATACTATGCAAAGCTTTTCCAGCAGCTTAGGTATATTAAAAATAGAGCCAAACAGTAGCTTCATTGAGACTGATGTTACACTGAATTGCAATACTATTTCATGTTACACCATCCAAGAGCATACTATATACACAGGGCTCACATACATATAAACTAACCCTTCAGGTTAACAGACCACAAATATACACATATATCCACATATGCATGAACAATTACCTGTTGTTACAGAAAATTACCAGAAGAAAGAGAATGTACACAAATTTCTGCAATGAAAGTGTAGCTAGCAATGCCTTGAAGAAGCATGGCTTGCCATAGCACAGCAGAACATATTAACAAGCCATCTGTTCATTATAACAAGCTCAACAGGATTCAGCTTCTAGATGCAGAGATGCTACCTACAGCATGTCCCTTGATCAAGCAGACAGTTGTTGGATATTGCCAAAGTCTTACCACATCCCTTTCAGAGAGCATGTTACACATCTCTGCCACCAGCACAATATGGATTTAAAATCTGCTTTCCCAGGGGGCTGTGCCTTTGAGCAGAATTAGTCACACTAACAAGCAGCCCACAGTCAGGTTCCTCCAGCTAGGTACATGCAGACAGAACCAGGGCTATTTGCTTAAAGCTCTCAACCTCTCCTCTTGCCTTGGAGAAAGATCC
The DNA here is from genome assembly GCA_013398075.1 of Notiomystis cincta. Classification (NCBI taxonomy): domain Eukaryota; kingdom Metazoa; phylum Chordata; class Aves; order Passeriformes; family Notiomystidae; genus Notiomystis; species Notiomystis cincta. The sequence continues at coordinate 94,490 of VZRX01008462.1, forward strand.
ATTGTATTTCCAGGAACACAAACACTAAAGAACATGAAATCTGTTCTCAGAGGAGTTATTGGCTCTCAAAACAGAGACAAGAATGATATTTCTCTCTAGGCTTATGCAAGCAAGATGACTGGTCTTTCAGTCTCTCCCCCCACCTCCCATTGCTATGTTTCTCCCTCCAAACAGAAAAATTATGAAACAGCTGTTGCTTTGCCAGCTTTGTGAGAGGCAAAGAACAGCAGTCAGAAGTAGCAGCAGGGGAACAAGACTGTAATATACTCCGGATCCCATCTGTTGAGAGTGGGTTAACAGAAGACAGAGGGCAAGGAGACAAATTGGGACTCCAAAATACAGTCAAACAGCTCCTTCCTCACCACCTATCCTATGGTCTTCAGCACAACATCCAGCGACTGCAGCAAGAGAAAGGACAAAACTCTTCAAGTTAAATATACAATATCAATCTATTCAGTATCCTGATAGTGTTCACAAGTAAGTTGTTTAATTAATACACTGTGCCGCCAGTATTTTGGCTTAGTTGTTACTCTGCCATGTGGCAAACTAGACAAAGCAGATGGTCAATAAGCTCTGTTAAACTGTCAGGGCCAGCTATTATGAAGAGACACAAAACAGCTCTCTGCTAGTTCCAAAATTTTTAAGCTAAATCTTAGCAACCTCAGCTCAGTTTATCCTCCTAGAAAAGCTGGCATCAAAAGAGTCAAGGTTAAACTAGGAACTTTCCCAAGGCTCCAATCCTGAAATTTAGAGCATTCCAGGCACCATGCTAAGAGATGCTCAAATTCCTTAAAAGCTGCATAAATGTGAAAACAGCCAGTATCATCTGCACTACACCAAGACACCCTAACTTGTGGTTTGCATCTTAAAAAAGTAAAAAGTTTTAAAATGTGTAGCAAGTAAATCAGGAGAGCTGGGATTGAAATTGAATATCAACTCCTCAGCCTTTGAATTCCAAACAGGAAAACCAACAGAGCCTAAGTCTTATTAAAAGGAGTGTTTAACAAGTCAAATTTCAAAATACATTCTTCTCTTCACTAAAAATTTTGTTGTCATACAAACCCTGAAATAATCTCAGACACTTTACCTCACATGTACCTCCAGATAGTACTTTGATCCTCACAACAAAGACAGACACTCCAAACAAACAACCAAATGGAGCTGAAGTCTGGTTCAGCAAAGAGCACAAGCTTTGCCACATTAGAGGATGTGGTTACTGGCAGTATGTACAGCTACATCGTGTTTTGTTCTGCTAAAATCCACTTCTTTGTACCACAGGAGCCTCTTTGCCTACTCATCATGTAGAGGCCTTGTTCTGAGGCATCTCCAGAGCTAAGTGTTTTAACATTTTTACAAAATTCCATCACATTTTGCTCACAGGGCCATAAGGAATCCAGGCCATGCCTATGTGTGCTGCTCCCTAGCCAGATAATGGCTAAAACCAACAAATCTTCTGCTTTAGTACTATGCCTAGGTACAGGAGCTAAAATTTGCTTAGGATTAAAAAGTTTTGAGCCCAAATCTCTGAAAATCCGCATGAGAAGAGGTTAAAAGCTTAAATGTGTCTTTCAGGCCCCAGAACACATGAAAGAGCATCAGAAAAAATATTGTAATTAGAAGTTAAAATGTAGGTTTTTACTTAACAGATAAACTGGGAACTTTACTACACAGTCTTGAGATGATGTCCAGCGAGCTGATTCCCCTGTCTCTGCAAGCTCATGAAAGGCAAGTTTGAAGTGTCCTTCTAGAAAGCCACCTTTGTGTTCACAAACAAAATATTATTAGTTAAGTCTTCTGCCACCCAGAACCTTTTCAGGGTCCAGAATGGTGCTCATATTTATAATGCTATTTTGAGGCCAGCCACCTCAGATGAGAGCTGGAGACTACCAACAGCTTTTGGATGGATTGAACACCATCTCACTTGGGTGCACTGCAGTCACCATCACTAGACATTCTCCAGGCAGTACTAAATCTCATTTGTGTTTGCAACTAAGTGCCTATCACAGTAGGGCTCTAATAATGGTGACTTTGTCTTACAAAAGGTCCTGTAACAACTGCCAAAGCCTTTCTAATAAGTTTTTTGGCATCATTCAAAAACTGCTGGCAAGAGCAATTAAGGAGTCAAGAGACAGACCAACTTTGTTTTTCTAAATTACCTCATTATTTGTGCAATATGGGCTCAAAATTTCTAGATCTTGAACTCAGCCAGTGCAATATATTTACAGCAAGGAGCCAGAACAGCTTGAGCAAGCCATCAGGTGGGACTAACATTTGTTTTGTCCTTCTGGACAACACTAGCTAGTTTATAGCTTCTGGCACGCTCTCAAGGAACCATTCAAGGAATTTACCTGGATTCACACTTCAGCTGCTCATTCCTGAGTCTTGCTTTCTTTTAACTATCTTGCTTCTTGGAAACACTTGGAGGTTAGCCTTCTATGTTCCTCACCTTCCTTGCTATCAAATATACACATTCATCACATGGTAACTAAAATTCATACACACAAAGCCACTTAACACGCAAAGAGTCATATCTAACTCAGGAGCAGACATCTTCCAGAATAAGAACTTTGTCTGGTCAAAATCATTTATGTTTGGCAATATTTTAAAGCTAAGCTACAAAATTATATTTTTTATTTAACCAAGGCCCAGGACTCACAAGTTGGGATTTCTTTCACCTGGCTTTCTATGTTTACCATAGAAATGGTGTTATGCCCCATTCCTGGGAGTATTCAAGGCCAGGTTGGATAGCACTTGAGCAATCCAGTCTAATGGAAGATGTCGCTCCCCACAGCAGGGGAGTTACAACTGGATGATCTCTAAGGTCCCTTCCAACCCAAACCATTCAATGATTCTATGTTTGAGCAACCATCTATCTACAGTAAACAACAGGAAACTGTTAAGGGAGCATCAAGCACTACAGCACAGAGGTCTGTCTCCCAGCAGATGAATCTTACCAATGGTATCTCTCATATAACTACATGGAAGATCTACATCCTTCTGTTCCAGGAGTAGCCAAAGTTCACTGCTGCTATTTTTGATCCTGATGGCAACATGCAGCATCATCCTAGTCCATGAAATCTGCAGACAATGCTCTCCTTCAGACCCTCACAAAGTTAACCAGTGTACCATGATAAAGGTTGGGTCAGGACATGGGACTAAGGACAGATTGTCTTAAAGGCTGGCTGATTGTGTTGCTCATAATGCTTGAACAAAAGACACATATTAGAAACCACGACTAATGTAATTTAATTTTTCTGTCTGTTACACTGCATTTTAAGACTAATTATTTTACTACCACGTCAAAAGTTCTAAACATGAGCACTACCAGCTGGTTACCTTGACCACCTAAAAAATGTTAATTTCAGTGACAAAAAACCCCCACAACCCTAACCTTTCTCAAGTAAAACATTTAACTTGGACAGATTTTAATTAATTTACTCAATATAGTGTAGTAGTCTTTGTAGAAAATTATTTTCTACTTCCATATACCAAGAAAAGGAACTAATACAATCTGAGCATCCTTTCTCTTTCAGTTCTTAAGCATAGTTTAGCTTTTTATCACTAGTACATTTTAGACAAAGAGCATACTATTTTGCATTCTTTTCACATTACTCCCCCTTTGAAATAAAGGATAGGATTGGAAATGCAGGAGAAGAAAAATGCAAGCAGTTAGACACTGCAACTTAAAATAAAATGGCAGGTGTAAAGGACAGCAGTGTTCTCACTGACACTGTACTTAGCATATACCCTGAAACCCAGAGTTTCAAGTGGCAGTGAAGTACACATAAGAAACATAACATCATTACCCTATAGGGCATAGCTAAGGAACTAATTCCAAGGAATCCAAAATAAAGTCCTTCAGTAGAGCTCCTTTTCATATGGCCCACGCCTACAAAACACCTGCATATAAACTAAATATCTGCAGCAGCCTATTTCCATTCTAGGGACAAAATGATAGCCATAAGCAATCACATGCCTTCTACAAACACTGAGTCTGACCTTACAGTCATGGTTACAGAACTGCTGCCATCAAAAGGAATCCAGAAGCATTCCTGTGCATTTTTAAAGTACCACTTGTGTGCTAGTCTATGTTTAATACAGAATACTAGTTCAAAGGAACTCTGAATTCAAAGTATAATACTCTGTTAAACAAACAATAAAGTTATTTTTAACTGGCTATTTTTTTTACAAATATACAAAGCCTTAAGGTTTGAAGCCCTTGTAGAGATCAGCCTGGACACAAACATGGTAATGAGAAAGACTCCTATAATTTTTGCTCCTCCAGATTCTCACAGGCTTTTCTATCTCCACCTACAGATTTTCTCAAATGGGAGATATTTCAGGAACACCAGAAATGATAATCAAGTCTCCAGACATGAAACTGCATGAACACGCACGCAGAATCAGGTGGAAGGAAGGTAGTAAGATCAAAGTCAGGCACTCCCTTTCCCTCCCTGGGAAAAAAAGATAAGAGAGGAAGCTCCATGCTGCTCCTGTCTCATGTTTCTGTTGTTTTCCACTTTAAAAGACTTCAGTTGTCAAAGTAGTTTTCAGCACAAACTACATCCAATGCATCCCAAAACAGGTGACTTCCACAAGATTTCTTGTAGCTGTAACAAAAGTTCACCTAGCTCCCAGCATACCATCCAGGATCACTGGGGTTTGGGAAAGTGAGGTGGTGTATCTTCAGGTGGATCATTGCGTCCTTCTGTTTGTTTGTGGTTTGCTTTTTTTACACTGTGGCACACCAAAGGGCTATGAAATGGCACATCAGCAAAGTAGATCCAGGGAATGACTAGTAGTTTGACAATGTTTCACATCAGTGTGGGAGTGTGGGACCTGTTGCTAGCAGGTAATTTTCCTTAATAAAACATCCACTTTAAAGTGAACAGTCTTCCATAAACAAACAAACAGAGAAATCTGCCATGAGTAGTCTGTCATTATCCAACAAAGGAGCTACTCAAAAGAAGGCTGTGTATCACATTTGTGTTTGAATTCCTCATGTCTATTCTTACATGGAGCAGAAACAATGACATGGATTGGGAAACATGAGTACTAAGGAAGTGTGGGCTTCCTGTAATTCATGTCTTGATTCTCAGGTGCCCAAATAAAGCCTTTTCCTTTTCAAGAATATATAAGAAGCTATAACAACTTACCTGTGTGATTCACTGCCAACCAAAAAAGGCTAAGTTCTTCCCTTGGATGAAGATACTCAGAGGGTGTGTAAGTTTTATGAAAATACACAGCTTAATTCTACAGTTATCATTATGATATTATTATCTCTCTAGCCAATTTCAAGCTATGGTGATAAGAGTTAGCATGGCAGAAGACACACAGAGACAAATTTTACTGCCAGATATTCTAATGTATCATTTTAGCTTAATAGTGGAAATAAATAAACTTAATGCCTTTAAAATGCTGCCAGCCCTGATCTAGTTACAATCCAAAGTCATATAGGCCAGAGAAGCAGCTTTCAGGATTTGTATTTGAATTAGTTCAGCAAGCTTTCCTGAGCTTGGAAAAAGTGTTTATATCCATTAACAAAAAAAAAAAAAAAAGGGAAAAGAAGTGCTCCTGCTGAGCTTTTAAGTACCTTATAGCACCAGTTCAGAAGACTTTCTGCAATGGAAGAGGACCTGCTTTAAATTGGTAGTGGTAAATCAGCGTTCAGGGAGTTCCAAACCCTCTTTAGCCTCCCCTCAAATCAAAAGCCTGAGTTCTAGAGGACTCCCCATGCATAGTCATGGTTGCATGCAATCACTCTCTGTCCAACCTACATTACCAGTTTCCTTTAAGACTCTTTTTAGGCATTCTAAAACATGCTAGCATACCACATTAGCCACAAGCTGCAAGGGGTGCACATTTCTTTAATATTTTCTCTTATCAATGAACAAGGAAACAAAACAAATGAAGAGTAAGCATAATCAAAGTGACAGGTGGATTCTGCAAATCACTTTGGGCTACAGCTAATAATAGAATACCCAGTTTCAAACGGTAAGTTTGGACGAGTCAGCTGACACCCTCAAATGCTAAAGAAACAGCAGTTCTTTTCCAAGAGCTGGGCAGGCTGAGTGAGCATGCAGAAATACAGGAGGAGAATGAGAATTCTTCTCATGGAGTAATTGGCTGGAATCCAAGCTCCTGGATAGACTTTTTGCTCCAACTAAGCAGAGCTGGGCTGCACACATATGCAACGTCCACAGGCAAGCTTTGCTTCAGCAAACCAAATCAAAGCACTTGAAACTTAGCTCAGAAAAGGCACTGGCTGGCACAGGGTCCTATCAGTCAGCAGAAAGTGGTATCAACTCCTTCCCACTGACCTTCACTTGGTGCCAGTCTTCTTAATCATTCAAATGGCCGATGCAAGCACAGTTTAAAGATTACCTCACCACTTTCAGAATGTCTCCACAACATGCACGTCTAAACATTACAAGTTCCTCCAGTGCAGCACTTTCCACCCCTGCATTCCCTGTTTATTGAACTTCACTGTCAAAGCAACAGGTTAGGAAATGTCTGACTCCTCTGGTGGAGGGCTTAGAAAGCTTGGGCCATTTATGAGGTCTCTATCTGCTGGTTCAAAGACGACATACAGGACTGGGGGAGTGACAACTGTTTTCTGAAGATAAAGAAGGAAAAACAAAGGATGAGATGTTTCTAAAGAAGCTACATTTGAACACTGTTTGAGGACCCCATTTTTTCATTACTGCCCAAAGCTGCCAAATATCTACTTTTAATTCTTCTCAAATTCTTCCAAACCCAGATGGTTTGGGAGACAGAAGATGAAGCAACCCCCTCAAATGCATCTTCACAGCTTGTAGAAGAAATGTGTAAAAGACACTGTACCCATATTCCTCCCACAGGCAGGTAGCTTAGCTAAAGCACGAATGGTTCAGTTCTGCACACATGGTGCCAAGCACAGGAGTCAGGACTCTAATAAATCCTACATTCACAATAAACAGTGCCTTCCATAACAAGACTTCACAGGATAAAATCCACTGAGTATAGAATGGGTGTAGCAGTCCTTGCCTGGTCATTTCAGCACAGCAAAATACAGGCACCCAGGTAGCATTTTGTGACCAGGAAAGAGGCCAACACAAGCTTTCTAGCTGGCCTACAGAATAGATTTAAAAGAAGGTAGCAGAATCCATTGCCAGTCACTGAAATCAAACATACCCAATATTCCTTTGTTTAAAATTCCCATTACCTTCAGCTGCAAGTAGGAGATAGCTGTGCCAAGAGTACTTCTATATTTATTTCACTTTAAAAATGCTGAAGATGCTTCATATAATGCCTTTGGCATCTACCACTGAATAAAGACAAGCCAAGTCATAAGATACTTTGTAAAACAAAAATATTCAAAAGCAAAGTACACAAATTTACACCACCATTTTCCAAAGGGATTAAACAATTATGTAGTTAATTAGAAAAATTAGGACATCAGTTTTACCTTGTTTCTACACAGACCAGAACTCATTTCCTACTGTGGTTTCTGCTGTACATCAGGGTAACTACTTATGAAAATAAACTAAGGAATGCAGGTTAATTTTTAAGTTACTTCATGTTGCTGTTCTTAACAAACAAACAAAAAGTAAATACAAAATAAAAATAATTACTTTTTATGATTGAAAATCCATGTATGCACTCAAATAGGGAATATGCACATGAAACCCTGAAATACTTCAGACAGAGCCAAGGGAGAAATAAGAGCTGGTTGAACTTCCAATCTACAAGATTCCAAATGTACAGAGAAACAAACTGCAGTTAAAAATTACCAATCTCTTGGTAGGAGCAGCTTGGTGGTTTATGTTATCTATACATTCAATCTGGCTTAGGTGAGGAGAGCACTGGGCCAAAGTGTTACATCAAAGCATCTTCATGTTGCCCTAGAAGGCAAGGCAACAGTACCTGTCTCATTTAACTTTTTTATTCATAGGAAACTATTCTGGCCTTCTTGTAACATTTTGTTTTATAGCAAGTCAGCTTTGGCCTTTACTCATGCATTGCTCCAAACGAGCTCCCACTCACTCACGTAAGTAGTTCAGTCCACCTTGCATTCAGTGCTCCACTCCCAGCCACCCAGGCCTATTTGGAACTACAAGCAAAACCTTCACTGCTGCTTTCTTGTGGGCTGGTTCTCTTCCACCTTTTGATGATTATAGCCCTTTGATTTCAGCCCTAAAGCAAATTCAGTTATTTGATGCCTTCCCACAATATCTTCTTCCCTTCCCCCTTAAAACATGCCCCAAGAACAGACAAGTTCCAACAATTCCCAGGGAAATAAAAAGCAGCTCAGTTTAATGCAGAAAAAACTCCATGGGAATAAGACACCAGTAGTCCTAGCAACAAGCATATGGAACTGAAGTGCCCAAGTACACAGTGATCCATGCTGCTCATGAGTGCATCGGATCCAGGAGCCCAGGTCAGTGCACCTGCTCTACATGCAAGGCTGTCTGGCACACAAAAGAAACATGTCAGCTGAACACCAAATTCATTTCTACACTACAAGACTGCTGCCCTGCTGAAGTTTGCAATTCACAAGGAAGTTTGTTTCTGAAGAGAGTGAGGAACTTCACACTTAGGAAACAGGAATTACAAATAGTGAATGGAGGTGGTCCTATAATTAAACACTGCTTAAACAGACGAATCATTCCAACAACCTTCCAGTAGGATTTTACCATCACATATGTGTGTGACACTGGGTAAATCATAAAGTGATTGTTTCCATCTCTGACATGGAGGAAATACTTCACTAGCCCTTAGTGCTGAAGCTTTGTTCATTAACCTTTGAGCACTTCAGAATTAAAGCAATGTAAATGTTTATCTGGGAAACAGGAAGAATAAAATTCTCTAAAAGTCAAGTGAAAACTAACCTCAGTTTTAAAGATCTGTCTTCCAGCTGCTTGACAATTGCACAGTCTCAATACATTAACAGGCTTCTTCCTTTTTAATTGCATATAATTTTTCTTGAGATGTGTTTAATCCTGGCAGTTAAACGGATCATTAGGATTGGAAATGTTCATCTCTTTGGATATGAATAGGATGAAGCAGGATGAGTTTTTGTTTTCAAAGCTGCCATTAGCCTGCTGATAGTTTTCTTTAAGGCACAATTAACACAGCAGCAGTCAAGACCAGCTTACATTGCTGCAAAGAAACTATTATCCTTTTTTAATCCCTTTTTCCTTACCTACAGGAATCTCTGCAGAACTCTTTGCAGGTCAGACAGTACTCTAAATGTTATGAAGAAACAACCAGAAAAGTAATCATCTCCTGTACTTCCTTTAATCTTGTGTTACCTACCACTGCACTTGCATGACAGTGATGGGAGAAGGTTGCATGGCCAGCTTCTGCAGGAATAGTAGATCAGATATAGTACTCGTACCCTTACACCCTCTTTTCTCCTTTTAACACCTCCAGCCAGCCCAGAGTCCCCAACAGGACTGCAGGGCCTCCAAGCAGCACTGATGGACTCTGGGCTTAGCCTGCTCTTCCTTTAACAGCTATTTCAGCCCCAGCAACAAAGACTCTAGCAAGCAAAATCTTTCAGCGTATCAAACTGTTGTGACGTGAGGAAATTAAAATAAGAAACATGGTTTCAGAAGTTGACATTTAAATGGGTTTCATGGCTGAACAAAGGCAGTTCAGAAAACAAGTCTTTACATAAAAACTAAATTAATAGTCCAACACACACCTTCTCATCAGGGTCCATATGGCCACTTTGGTTATGATAACAAGGCTGGGTCTGCACTGCCACCTTCAAACGCTGTCATGGCACACACATTAACATAACCCACAGCCCTGTGTTACAGTCTATGATCCAGACCTGGAGCTTTCCCTTCAAGGACAAACTTCCCCTCTTTGCCCCCAACAGCCTTGAGAAACAGCCAGACCCAAAGGCTCATGTAAGAATGTATTCTAGGGCAGGCTCTGCTCACAGGGAAGCCAGAGCAAGAAATCAAACTCACTTGAGCGCCCAGGCCACATGGCCATCCCAATGGGTGCCAGTGTCACTCCTGGGGCCATGAGCCCCTGCCCCAGTCACATCCCAGCACGGTCAGCTCCCCACAGTCCTGCCCAGCCACAGGCCTTGCTGAGCCAGACCCACATCCCAGCCTGCCTTTGGCTCAGCCACAGGGAGACACCCATGGCTGGAGCTGCCCTGGTGCCCCTGGCTGCCTGCTCCTGGCTGGGCCCTGGAGACAGGCCCTGGCTGCCACTCTCTGCCCCAGGCAACTCCCATGGAACAGGTGTGGCACGAGCGTGCTGGGCGACCTGCAGCAAGGCCCAGGGCTGCACTGCCAGAGTACTGCATAGACCAACACTGAAGAGCAGATCTTCCACCAAACACCATTTTTGCAGTCATTTTTGGCAGAGGCATCCCCAGCTGAGCTCATGCAAGGAACATCTCCTGCCCAGCACTGGGGAGCCAGACACAGGGCTGCCACTGCTGTTGACCATTGGCCTGTCACAAGTAGTGCCCCTCAGGGCTCAGTATTGGGACCAGTCCTGTTTAAGGTCTTCACTGATGATCTGGATGAGGGGATTGAACGCACCTTCAGTCAGTTCGCAGATGACACTAACTTGGGGAGGAATGACGATCTGCTGGAGGGTAGGAAGGCTCTGCAGAGGGATCTGGGCAGGCTGGATTGATGGGCTGAACTTCAACTAGGCCAAGTACTGGACCCTGCACTTGGGCTACAACTGTCCCATGCAGCGCTACAGGCTTGTGGAAGAGTGACTGGAAAGCTGCACATTAAAAAAGGACCTGGGGGTGCTGGTCAACAGCAGCTGAACACAAGCCAGCGTGTGCCCAGGTGGCCAAGAAGGCCAATGGCATCCTGACCTGTAGCAGAAATAGTGTGGCCAGCAGGACAAGGGAAGTGATCATCATCATCTCTGGAGAGGTCACACTTCAAATCCTATGTTTAGTTTTGGGCCCCGCACAAAGAAAGTGAGGTGCTGCAGCATGTCCTGAGAAGGGCAACAGAGCTGGGGAAGGGTCTTGTCATGTTCAGTGTAGAGCAGCAGTGATGCTGGAGCTGACTGCTCATAGAAATGCAGCTGCAGAGCCAGTGGTGTTGCATAAGTCTTACAAGGAGCAGCTGAGGGAACTGGGGTTGCTTAGCCCGGAGAAAAGGAGGCTCAGGGAGACCTTACTGCTCCCTGCAAGTACCTGAAAGAAAGTGTTGGTCTCTTTTCCCAAGTAACAACTGACTGGGCAAGAGCAAAGAGCCTCAAGTTGTGCCAGAGGAGGTTTGGAATGGATATTAGGAAAAGTTTCTTCATGGAAATGTTTGTCATTCATTGAAACAGGCAGCCCAGGGAACCGGTTACTATACCTGGACGTATTTAAAAGATGTGTTTGGTGGGACACTTGGCAGTTCTAGGTTAATAATGATATTAAAGGTCTTTTCCAACCTTAACAATCCACAAGCATCCTCCTTTCTCAAGGGCACACAGGTTTTTCTTCCCTCATTGCCAGACAACCTCACCAGCAACACCACTGGCTCTGCAGCTGCATTTTTATCAGAAGTCAGCTTCAGCATCACTGCTGCTCTACACTAAGCATTACAAGATTTGAGAGGGGAGAATTTGTATATCAGAAAAGGAGACAAGAAGCCACACTCCTTTTTTTCCAGCTTCCACTCCATGTCTCATTTCCTGCAATATCTCCAACACAATGTCAGAGTAATGCCAAACAAGAATATCTTTGCATATATTAATTCCTCTCCAGTAACACACAACCTCCACTTGTTATTATTCTTCCCCTTCTCCTTAGTCTACAGCAAGCAAAGACTCCTCATCTACAGCAGCAGAGCTAAAAGCCAACTGCTCTGTGCACAGCTACCCTGCAAGTCAGTCTTTGCTAACGCACAGATGGTTTCCCTTCTTTTGCCTTGTCTATATATGTCAATTTATTTTGTCTTCTGGAGCAAGAAATTCCCAGGCTAGGCTTTCATGCAACTTTATTAATGATGATTTGCCAACTGACCATTTGAAAATCAAAACCAAAAACAAAACCCACATAAACATGGATAACTCCTAAAAGTAACAATCATACGACATGAAAAACAAGCCAGTGTGGGAGGACAGAGTCAGACATACTCTAACTTCACTGCTTTTATGCTTAACACTGCAGCTGTGAAAATGAAAAGGGAAGAAATATGCTTTTTCAAGGCATAGCCAGCCAGTCTGTTACAGTGCTTCCAAAGTACATCCCTAATTCTCCTGTTCAGCGCTATGCAAATAATTGCATGTATAGTTCAGGCTTTGCCATATTGTAAACATCTTTTTTAAAAGTCAAAAGGATGAGAAAATAGTGGTATTCTATAATAAAAGCAGATGCCATAATGTGACAGGGCAAACAGGTCACTTCAACAGTAATAGTGGAAGACTGCAATTTTGTAACACTAACCATCTGTATCAGAGGTGGAGTACTAAAATTAAGTAAGTGTTTAGCTGAGTTTCATGAGTGGAAAATCTCCTCTATTAACAATTTGCCTCATAACATGGCTTTAAGAGGTACAGAGTGTAGAACATCATTTCAAACCTGTCTATTATTTCATTTTTGTTGTGGTCTGTACCACAGACATTTAGACCCTTAGTTCCTGCTCCATAAGAAAGTCCTCATGGCCATGAACAACTTCCCTTACTACAAAGACCATTTCACTTACTGGTGATAAGCTTGAAGTGAGGGGGGAACTGTAAAAGTGTACCTGAAGACACTTGCCTAGGTCTGATGTACAAGTTACAAAAAACACTGGACAAATGCTTTAGAAGCATTTCAGCATACCACGTGTCTTCAGAGTTAAATGTACAGACATCCTCACTAATTGTAGAAATGCCAGCAGTTGTTGATAGCGATTACTTCACCCTCTAATCCACATCCAGTGGACTCCAATAATGGCACTGCTTTAAACATAACTCAAACAAGTCTTCCTAAAATACAAAATTCCAGCTCCTACTCGTCCAAAGAGCAACATCTAGAGCAAGAGAAGCGAACTTATAGCAGACTACTGTCAATCTCATTTGTCCCTACAACCCCTGACTTCTGAAGTTCTCTCTTTCACTACCGTGAATATTTCTGTGAATCTTCAGTAGAGAAAGACAGAGGGGACAAATTTGATCTGGGACTTGAGGGCACAGGAAGAAAGCAAGGCAGAAGAAAAATTACTTACATTTATCAAATTGGAACAAGCAAGCCAGCNGAAAGAAAGTGTTGGTCTCTTTTCCCAAGTAACAACTGACTGGGCAAGAGCAAAGAGCCTCAAGTTGTGCCAGAGGAGGTTTGGAATGGATATTAGGAAAAGTTTCTTCATGGAAATGTTTGTCATTCATTGAAACAGGCAGCCCAGGGAACCGGTTACTATACCTGGACGTATTTAAAAGATGTGTTTGGTGGGACACTTGGCAGTTCTAGGTTAATAATGATATTAAAGGTCTTTTCCAACCTTAACAATCCACAAGCATCCTCCTTTCTCAAGGGCACACAGGTTTTTCTTCCCTCATTGCCAGACAACCTCACCAGCAACACCACTGGCTCTGCAGCTGCATTTTTATCAGAAGTCAGCTTCAGCATCACTGCTGCTCTACACTAAGCATTACAAGATTTGAGAGGGGAGAATTTGTATATCAGAAAAGGAGACAAGAAGCCACACTCCTTTTTTTCCAGCTTCCACTCCATGTCTCATTTCCTGCAATATCTCCAACACAATGTCAGAGTAATGCCAAACAAGAATATCTTTGCATATATTAATTCCTCTCCAGTAACACACAACCTCCACTTGTTATTATTCTTCCCCTTCTCCTTAGTCTACAGCAAGCAAAGACTCCTCATCTACAGCAGCAGAGCTAAAAGCCAACTGCTCTGTGCACAGCTACCCTGCAAGTCAGTCTTTGCTAACGCACAGATGGTTTCCCTTCTTTTGCCTTGTCTATATATGTCAATTTATTTTGTCTTCTGGAGCAAGAAATTCCCAGGCTAGGCTTTCATGCAACTTTATTAATGATGATTTGCCAACTGACCATTTGAAAATCAAAACCAAAAACAAAACCCACATAAACATGGATAACTCCTAAAAGTAACAATCATACGACATGAAAAACAAGCCAGTGTGGGAGGACAGAGTCAGACATACTCTAACTTCACTGCTTTTATGCTTAACACTGCAGCTGTGAAAATGAAAAGGGAAGAAATATGCTTTTTCAAGGCATAGCCAGCCAGTCTGTTACAGTGCTTCCAAAGTACATCCCTAATTCTCCTGTTCAGCGCTATGCAAATAATTGCATGTATAGTTCAGGCTTTGCCATATTGTAAACATCTTTTTTAAAAGTCAAAAGGATGAGAAAATAGTGGTATTCTATAATAAAAGCAGATGCCATAATGTGACAGGGCAAACAGGTCACTTCAACAGTAATAGTGGAAGACTGCAATTTTGTAACACTAACCATCTGTATCAGAGGTGGAGTACTAAAATTAAGTAAGTGTTTAGCTGAGTTTCATGAGTGGAAAATCTCCTCTATTAACAATTTGCCTCATAACATGGCTTTAAGAGGTACAGAGTGTAGAACATCATTTCAAACCTGTCTATTATTTCATTTTTGTTGTGGTCTGTACCACAGACATTTAGACCCTTAGTTCCTGCTCCATAAGAAAGTCCTCATGGCCATGAACAACTTCCCTTACTACAAAGACCATTTCACTTACTGGTGATAAGCTTGAAGTGAGGGGGGAACTGTAAAAGTGTACCTGAAGACACTTGCCTAGGTCTGATGTACAAGTTACAAAAAACACTGGACAAATGCTTTAGAAGCATTTCAGCATACCACGTGTCTTCAGAGTTAAATGTACAGACATCCTCACTAATTGTAGAAATGCCAGCAGTTGTTGATAGCGATTACTTCACCCTCTAATCCACATCCAGTGGACTCCAATAATGGCACTGCTTTAAACATAACTCAAACAAGTCTTCCTAAAATACAAAATTCCAGCTCCTACTCGTCCAAAGAGCAACATCTAGAGCAAGAGAAGCGAACTTATAGCAGACTACTGTCAATCTCATTTGTCCCTACAACCCCTGACTTCTGAAGTTCTCTCTTTCACTACCGTGAATATTTCTGTGAATCTTCAGTAGAGAAAGACAGAGGGGACAAATTTGATCTGGGACTTGAGGGCACAGGAAGAAAGCAAGGCAGAAGAAAAATTACTTACATTTATCAAATTGGAACAAGCAAGCCAGCAGAATTTGGGCAAGGAGACGGACACCCACACACCTGTGAAGTACACACTAGTGAAAGAAATCACCTGGTAAAACAGGTGACAAGACAGGCAGCCTACTATACACTTTGTACATGCATACATGAACGTTATACATGCATCTCTAGCTTAGTTCTACCTCTCCAGGTCCACACAACTTTCCACTTTCTTCTCTGATCTCTTCCCACCTGGCCCTGATAACCCAGCACTTCCCATTGGTTCAGAGGCAGTGGATATCTTCTACTGCCTACTGCAGGGACAGACAGAAGCAAGCTCTAGAGGAGAGGGATTTCTTCTCCACTAGTCAAAGGCATGGTGTATATGACAGCTAGGACAGATATGACTTGCTAGGACAAGGGCTTCCAAGAGTTACCAACCACTCCAACCTCTGAAGCACTTACATTTCAGAGCAGTTCTCAAGGCAAGAGATGTGTCCTTGTGGTGTGCATCCTAAGAGGATAAATTTACCCTAGAGCCACAGGTAGTGAATGTGAGGATACAGCCAGCAGGTGGGGGTGTGGGCAAGACACAAGGCAGAGCAGTTCTCTGAGATTCATGTCATTGCTACTAAACGATGAAAAAACAAGCACCTCACAAAATACCAGGGCAAATGTCACAAGATTCTGGATTTTAAGAATCCTCCACCTCATTACGCCCATAACTTAGATAATTAAAGTCAATCCTCTGCTACAATGGCTGCAGCTCTATCATCTTTAGCATAACACAGAAAAAAATCCATTGGTGAGATGATATGATTACAGGGAAAAGATTTTAAGATACCAAAATACTCATTTCTCCAAAAAGGAGCTGCTAGTCAGAGTAGAGCATGCCAGGCATTCCACTGGTCCATAACACTAATTTAAAAAAAAAATTAAATCTCTTCTCATTATGCAAAGAACCTTGCACTCTGCAACTGCAGTGTCACTAGTACACATAGAGAAGAAAGTGATATCCACTCACAGACTTCATTTAATCTCCTTCAGTACTAACACCGCTATTTTACCATTTTCATAGCTGAACTGTCAAAACAACTTCAACTTATCCAAATATATCCAGAACATGCTGGTTAAGGAATTGTTGTCTAATTTGTGCATCTCATCTAGAAATCTAAAGGAATCACTAGAGTGTGAAATTGCTAAATGAAGAAGAGGCATTGATCACAGACTATATGAGCAGAGGAAGAGAAGCGTTCAGCACTTCCTAACCATACTCATAACATGGATTCCATTTCAACAACAAGACATTTGTTGAAAATCAAGTGCTGTCTCCAAAACAAATGCCTTGTGTTCTCAGTATAAAAATAGGACATGCTAAGTCTATGCCTGCACGTCACTTCTGTTAAACAAAACACTCCAAAGCAGATAGGAAAGACACACCATGTTTTTTGTCACCATCCACTTTCACATCAAGCAGAAATAGTCTGGTATTAGCAAATACATGTTGTACACCAAATCACCATTACATAGTCACCCTTGAAAGGCACAGAGCTTAAGCTACCAGGCTTAAATGTTGCTACTTTGATGATTATGCAATTGGAATGACTTTCCACATAGTAGTCACAGGACATACCTACTTCTGCCTGATTAACAAGAGCAGGTCATTCTCCATCTCCAAGTGACACAAGTGCAGCTGACTGCAATTTGTACCTAATTCTGCTTACAGCAAGAATGCAATAACAACTAGGACCATGCCCTACTAGGTCAAATTTGACAGATTGATTACTTTTTTCTAAGAGAGAAGATGAAAAAAAACTAAGAAATATATACTCCATGAAAAAATTTCGGTCAAACAGGATCAACACCAGGCCCAGTCTGGGAATTTAGGCTAAACAGCAGTGCAATTAAGTAGGTTTGCCTCTTGGGGCACTTCAAGGATTAATTACTCCATCAGATTGTTTGAAAGAACACAAGGAAAGAGCACGTGATATAATGAGGCCTCTAAATGGCTCTCCTCATCTCAGTTTCAGCAGCCCAGTAAAAACAATCCGTTAGTCTCCACTATTGATTTTCTTTACACTGAAAAACTGCGTGTAAATTGACTTCTGCAATAAAAGTCATACAGTAGGGGTACATCAAGCATCTGAAACACTCATAGAATTCTCACCACATTTTTGTCTCACCAGCCAATTAAACTGTTATTGGTTGAAACGGGAGACAGTTTTCAATCATTAATATTTCTTTAGCCAGAGGTATTAGGTCCTTTAAGATTTAACATGGGAGACAAGAAGTCTTTTTTCTGGGGCATAGAAGGAAATATTTTATTCAGTAGTATCAAAACAAGTGTGCTCACATCCTGCAGAATCTAGAAGGAATGTAATTTTTTGGAAGAAATTTAGTATGCAAGAGACACAGAGAGTTTCTCATGGTTGTAACAAGTCACTCCTCCAAGTTGTGCCTGGGCATAGGAGTGTGCTCTACACAGTGACGACTCTCCCTCCCCCCAGATACTCATTTGGAGCAGCAGGCAGGCCAGGGACTGGCAGTCAATGCATTTTGGCTCTGGTCCACCGGTGTCAAGAAATATCAGCAGGAGTTCTAACATGCTTTAAAGCAGACACTCCTCTTCCCCGGGGGCCAGAGACACCACTTGGCTACACAGGCAAGTCCCCGAACTGCAAAACATGGAAAAGTGCCTGAGGGATCTTTAAAATGAATTCACAAACAACTCCAGATACAGGAGGTGGGATAACCTGCTGTGACTATCCCACCAAGGATGACAAAAAGAGAAGGGAGCTAAAGACTGTATAGGACCCCTGTTTGATTTCTGTGCTTCTTTTCATTGTCAGATTTCCAAAAAAGTATTTTGGCACATAGTCCTGCCTCCTTCTACTTGCTACATTAAATGCACTGCAAACTACTAACCAAGAGTCAGAGCTAACACTTCTAATACCAAATGCAGTCATTAAATATTTTAAGATGAAATCTGATAAGAACATTAAAAAAAAATGAAGATGAAAAAGTGTTCAGAGATATACTGGGGGGAAAAAAAAGAAATGTTGTTTAAGTGTTGATTTTTACAGAACTAGTCCTGGGAGCCTCTGTTACCCCCAACCTGAGACAAGGCAGTCTCCAGATTATACAGTGGAAGACTGATACCTTGCTTCCTCATATAAATTAATTCTCTGGTTATCACAATTACTTCATTACACTAAAGCAAATCTTCTGCCCAAGAGTGTGGGTTTAATAAACAAAAAGTAGTTGGATAGCTATAAGCAAGTTGATTAAATCTTTAGCTAGGCAGACTAGGCAGTACTACAGCAACAGCTGAAGTAAGAGCTGGAATGTTTCTGGCTGCCAGTGAACTAGTTACCACCAGCACTCCTCCCCTCACTACTTTCTGCACTCAGAAAGGATTCAGTTTTCAGTATCAACATAATCCAAATTCTAGGGAGCTGATGTTTTAAGAAAGAAGACTAAGCAGTTTTACCTCAACACACCTAAAACAGGAATACAAAATTTGACCACAAGCCTAAAATGGCATGATTACTTCCAGCATAATAAAACCAAGAAGACACAATAGTTTATTCCAGAACTTCTGGACTTCTTTTCTGACAAAAAAATGCACTATGTGCTTCAGGTACTATCTTTTAAAATGTAAAGCAACCACCTGTAAAGGCTCAGGGCATTCTTTGTGTTGAAGAAAGTGTGTCAAAACATTATATACCAGTCACCTAAAGTAAAACTAATCACTTGTACCATGCTAGAGTTAATTTAGGTACCTACTTCAAAAAAGTTATCATTCAAGTGCTAAAATAAGTTAGGATCTAAAGCCACTAACATATATTTTCCAAGGAATGCTAAATTAATCCCATGAAATATTAGTAAGCATATTTCTCCCAAAGTCTACAGACACCTACTCAAAAGACAGATTTTGTTATAAGGCAGTGTGGTGGTTTTGTAAGGGTTTGTATGGGTTGGTAAATAACCTACAGCAGAATCACTCTCTTAATACTTTTGCCCCTCAGCTGTGGTCCTGACCTGAGTCTGATGATGCCCAGAGTAAGAACAGGCAGTAAAGCACATTTACAATCTGTTTAAACTTCACCCCACAGTGAAAGTCCCAGCAAGCTCGTTCCAAGCAAGTATTGGTCTTTTGTTTACACTGTTCTATATTTTATGGTAGGGATGGGAAGGATCCTAATGCCTAAAGGGTTTAAAACTCATATTTAAATACATGAAATAATGTGGAAAGAAACATCATATAACTGAGTTACTCCATTAAAAAATTGTATCAAATGCAAAGAGCTTATCTGCAAATAAGAAGGCAGACCATGTGACCTACGAGATCCTTCCCAGTTCTGTGTTCTGGAAAGTAATCCTATTAAGACAGTCTGGTAAGAGGATTTTCATTAGGCATTGATTGTGCCATCATTTGCACTTATGAAGTCCAACACAGAGGACTGAAGTGTGTGATCCTCTTGTTGGCAGCATATGTAGAATGGTGAACTCAGAAGAGTCACCACTGGAAGTGTCACCTCTAGACTAGCACCAGTGCAGACACTAGCTATTCACTTACTTAACATGAGGCCTCTTAATTAATGCTACCTTCTCTACTACCTTTGCTTTACAGGCTGAACACTATTACACTGAATTAATCATCTACAAGCATTCCAATAATTAAAGACCTATAGTAACATGTTATGATTTTTCTCTATATTTAGATCCACTAGATCTATGCTACTGATAAATATCACATGGATTGAAAATATACAAGATGCCTTCTGGGGCTGCGATCTGTGTGTTCCCTGAAAATAGTTTAAGATGCCATGCTGAACTGGTTCCTGGAATAGTTATCATGCTTCCAGGGTGGGAGGGAGTGCTGGAGTGGGGAGGGGAGGTAACAGTTCTGCTAATGAAATGTGATCCTCAGAATTAAATACTTATCACTTCAAAGAAGATTTGATTTGTTTCAGTGTGTACCTCTGGCCAAGCATTTCCTTGTTCCAAGAAGATCTTTAACAGGCTAAATTTATTCTATCCTTTGAAATACAGTCATACTGCTGTTGTATGGACTGCATACAATTAAGATTTTATAACCCTTGTCCACCATTAATAAGTTCTAGAAATCTTGATTTCCATAATTCCATGTGGCACGTGGGAGAACAGCAAAAGAAGCTGCTAATGTTTTGCAATAGGCAGCCAAAAGTTGCAGTTACAAAGATGGATGGCCACATCTAACCTATTCAATTTGTACTGTCAAATAGAAGTTTCTGGAGTTAGATGTAAGGCAGGGAAAAATGAGAACTTGGCTTTTGAATACTGCAGGCAAGACACAAGGCTGGAAAAATGGATTGATATTGCTGCTGCTGCTTTATCACCTGTAGTGACAAGAGACAAGGTGACCATAACTCAGACTGAATCAGGTTAGAGATGGGATAGTGCTTTTTTTTTCCCCCATTGGTATCTCCTGCACTGTCAGACTATTATGTAAAGTATGTACACATTATGTACAGTAATATGTTCTACAAACCACATAGGTCTGTTTGGTTGGGTTTGAGGCTCATTACAGTGTTTTTAAAGTGGCTGATAACCTGTTCTGAAGGGAGAATTACGAGAATGCAACCAGGAGCTCAGCCAGCCTTTGCAAGGTATGAAGCAAAAGAGTTAGTTTAGGGTTGTCACGAGAGTAAACTATCACACTACTTGTTCTAATTGAAGTAAGACTTAATTTCACATTTTTTTTTATTAAGATACAAGAACTATTTAGAAATATTCCCTATGCCTTATAAGAAGAGTCAAACATTCCATGAAATAGGTATTTTCCTCATTTAAACAAGGTTATTTCTGTTTTAAGCATTTGCTTCCGCAGCACAGGTTAGATCAGCTAATGCAAAGCTCTGAGAATAAGGAGAGAGATCCCACTCTGCCATAACACAGGGTTACAAGGCACCAACACTGCTCAAGTCAGCCCAGCACCTTCAACAAAGCACAGCATAACCTGATCTCAGCTATCTGTGGATGGATCATCCATGTTGTAGTTTAATTGTGCTACAAGTACAGACACATCCAAGCTACATCAAGTCCAAAAGCAATATAAAGAATTTTTGTGATAAACCTGAATTCTAAAAAAGGGTAGATAAATGACCAGTTCCCCCTCTTCCCGTTCAGCTGTACATTCACTGCATGATTTGTAGCAGAGTTACAAATTTATTTTCTTTATCCACAGTTTCTCCATTGTATCCAGGTTCTCCCACCCATCCCCTCCTCTCCTTTGTTAGCCTGGATAATCAAGTACTGGCTCTATGTAAAACAATTTGCCTAAAGGCACAAGAGTCTTTGTAGCCACAAAGATTGGAAGCTACTGTTAATAAGAAGTACAATTATAAAATCTTACATGATGTAAGGAATCAATTATTTATTCACCTTGTTATAAAACAACCACACCTAGTGCTCAGCAAAGAGACCAGTTGAATCTTGAACAGAGAGGGAAAGGACAAAAAAATTGCTATGGAATAGCTGCTGAAAGACAATCTGTGTTGTGAAGCTTTAAATTGGAAGTCAAGAATATTGCTGCTGATTCAGATAAAACAATGAACCATGACCAGTGCAGAAATGACATCTAGACTAAACAAAGATCGAATAGTAGAAAAATTATTTTCTTGGAATCATAGAATGGTTTGGATTGGAAGGGATCTTAAAGCTCACCTAGTTCCAATCCCCCTGCCACAGGCAGGGACATCTTCCACTAGGCCAGCCACATCTAACTTCAACACTTCAAGGGATGGAAAGTTCACAACTTCTCTAGGCAACCTCTTCAAGTGCCTCACCACCCTCATAGTGAAGAATTTCTTCCTAATACCTCATCTAAGCCTGCCCTCTGTCAGTTTAAGGCCCTTCCTCCCTGTCCTCTCGCTACATGCCCCCCTCCAGCTGTCTTGCAAGCCTCCCCTAAGTCTCCCTGAAGCCTTCTCTTCTTCAGGCTGAACAATCCCAACTCTCAGCCTTCACAGGAGAGGTGCTCCAGCCCCCGATCATCTTTGTGGCCCTCATCTGGACTCACTCCAACAGGTCCATGTCCTTCTTATGCTGGGGGCCCCAGAGCTGGACACAGTACTCCAGGTGGGGTCTCACAAGAGTGAAGAAAATGCAGAAGAGCTGTCTGCCTTGACCTGCTGGTCACACCGCTTGTATGTGGCCCAGGATGCAGGTGGCTTTCAAGGCTGCAAGTGCACACTGCCAGCTCATGTTGAGCTTCTTGCCAACCAACACCCCCAAGTTTTCTGCTCAAGGTTGCTTTCAATCCACTCTCTACCCAGCTTGTACTTGTGGTTAGGACTGCCTCGACCCATGTGCAGAACCTTGCACTTGACTGTGATGAACTTCTCTCTTCTTGAATTCCTTTGCACCCTTGTACACAGTTTGCATGCAAAAAGAAGGAAAGTTCAGTAGCTGAACAGTGGTACATTTCCTACTACAGTAGGGTCTTTAGAACTTCAGCAAAGATCTTAAGAAGTGCATTTAGAAATAAAAGGCTCTGGCTTTATCCCCATCAGGTGCTTGATATGCTATGGGGTCCTTAAGCCCACTCCTGAAAAGAACTGCAAGCATTTTACAAGGTTTGTTTTAAAACAACATGCTTTTCTTAGGCTTCCCATTTTCTACTCTTGGGATTCCAAGACCTTTCTGTGGTTGCTACATGACAGAATAAGCCTTTGCTATTCTGTGTTGCCTGTGTCCTTTATTAGGTCTCTAATCACAGCAACTCTTTAACTGACAAGAGCTATGTTAAGCAGCATTCCTGCCCTCAAGAGAGCACACCAAAGTTCGTGCTGTACAACGTGGAGATCTGTAATAGCTGTCCAAAAGAAATAATCAAATAAATTTCTAAGCAATTTGGTGGATCTACAAGTACTTTACTCCAATTCATATAGACTGTAATACTCAATCTTCCAAAGAAAGAAATCCTTTATTACACTTCCTACTGGCTTGCATCTTTTTAAAGGAGTGACACCCTCTCTAGTTCTCAGATCCTTCTCAGCCTCTTTCCACTTTTGATCCATTGAGAAAGGAATTCACACGCAATTAGCATTTCTGAGATCTTACTGAAGTCTATTCAGAGTGAGACTGTAGGCAAAAGTTTGTTTCTGTAGTGTTTTATTCAGTAGATTTTCTTACCAAACGCCTTTCTGAGAAATGAATAATGAATTTCAAACATTATCTCACTACAGCCTGAGGCATAAGTAGTACCTGATCATACCATCAGGTCCACATCACCACATGGCAGCCTTAGCAGCACGCTGACCAGGCTGTTTTGGAAAAGACAACCTGTGGATGGAAATGTTAGCATATCCCAGCAGCTTCAGAAAGACAAAGAGGGTGTTCTCCAGCTCTACAGTCACTGAGCAACCAGGCAAAGGGAGTTCTCAATCCATACAAGACTGAGTTAAACTGTTCCCTTCTCTCCCATACGCCACTGCCAACATGGAATCCCTTACCCATTTCAGAGCTTCATACCACTCCTGTCATTCCAGAAGATGGAAGAAAACCTTACAAATAACAATTCTCATTCTAGCATGGATTTGTACTCTTAAAGGAAATGCCTGAAGGGCCTTTATGGGCAGCTTTTCGAAATGTATTTTATTGTACAGTGAATTTTGAAGCACAATCTCAGGGTATTTCCATTGCTGGAATGGAAAAATAATAAGCTTGGACATAACACCCTGGTACTTCCAGACCAACATCATATCCTCTGCCAAGCACTGACTTCCATACATCAGTAGACATACTCTAATAAAGTAGTTGATTACTCAGCTAAGCTCAGCAATATCTCAGACAGCAAGTCTTACATTCAGCTTCTAGAGTGCAAAGTCTAGGGGCTCATTTGATTTGCACAGCAATTTCTACATTAAAAATTATTCAGCAACAAACTCATAGCACAAGCAAAAATTTTCTTCATTATTGTGCAAAAATCTGTGTGCCATTTATAGCAAATGCTATCATTCTGGATAGACAGGACCCCAGAGCACAGAAATTCACCTGCAAAGTTGAATGGTTTCTAGGGACAAGTCCAGTGGTCTCTTTTGCTCATATACAAAGTCATACAAGTTTTGCAGGCGCACACAACATAGATTAAACATCTGGAAAACTGGTCTGTCACCACTTTCATGCTGAACTACAAGTTGCAAACCATTAGGGAATGAATAATGATGACATAAGTTGTTCTGTGCAGCATTATTTTGCAATTCTTAACTAATAATGGACTTAGCCCAAAACACAAAGCAACTGTGGAGAAACTATTTCTAGTACCAAGATACCTTAGTAAAGGTCAACACTGAAGCCAGTTCAAGTCCTGCAATTAAGGCATTGCATTTTCAATATACTAACCTGCAACAATAAGCTCAGTTTCAGCATTCTCAGAAACCAGAACAAACAGGTTATAGAACTTATTTTTTTTAAATGAAGCAGTCCCAGAAGCAAACAGGCAGACTGACACTCAACAGAAGCACCTGACCTGAGTAGGTGAGCTTGACAGGTTCTGGTGCCAAACAAATCCTGCTTAAGTCTCTCTGGCCCTATTAAAGTTTTCTACCTTGATAACCTTTACCATTCAGGTAAAGCATCTTTTATCCCTAAAGTCTGCATCATGTGGAAGCAACCTTTCTAAAGCTACTCTTTGTGTCATATAACTGAGGTGTGCATTAAAAATAGTCTCAAACAGCTCCTTCTAAGTCACTCTAATACACCATTATACTGCTTGGCATCCAATTTTTAAAACTAAAAATGTACCAGTAAAGACAAGATCCACTAGAAAAAGAACACAAACAAACCTGTCTCGTTATTTCCCAATCTCATATCCTAAACTTTGTCACTGTGCCAAGACAGGCTTATAGCTGACTTAACTTGCAAGTACTTGAGAGACTATGAATACATGTTTAGTTTTGAATAAAGGGAGTCTTTCTGCAAGTATCCACTTACTGATGAATCTCAGCATAATAGCAAGCATTATTTAAATGGAAAACAGTGAGCAGGCACTACATTTATGCAGTCCCACAAAGAGACATGCAAGTCTTCTTACAGACTTTCAGTGCACCACGCTGCAAGCACCCTCTACTTATTTCTGCTCTGTCCAGAAATGAAGTGCACTGCTCCTTAGAAATAGAGCTCTGAATCAGAATAGCAATGAAACACTGACATGGGTTAGCTCTTCCAGGATTAACAATTCAGTGGCTATTTCTGACAATCTGGAAGATTTTAGATCATTCCAGAATTTAAATATCATTGCATTGGGAAGTTATTGTACATCTTCCACAGAAGTTGAAGTGAGCAATTCCCAACCCCCTCCCAACCTGCCCTCAGACAGGGTTATTAACTGTCTGCATAGGTGATTAAATTTCAGCCTGAGAGCTACCTCTCTAAGCCTAGAAGTAATTCAAGCAGATTCAAGCAAAGCATCTTGCACTAAATTGCTATTGTCTTTAATCACTACACTCATCATACATCTTCAACTTTATTCTGATCATATATTAATTGCTTGACCTTTTCACTACCATCATCCCTGCTGACTCTGGATAGAGTTCATGTATAATAGCAAAGAAGAGCAGAAGATGACTTAAACATTTTGCTCTTGGCCTTCAAATCTAAAAACATTTTATTCTGTTATGTTAAACCACTTTTCCTTCAGAAACCAAATAATAAAAGAAGGTATTTTTATGCAGCTATATATGGTCTCTATCTTAATGGAGACCTTCTAAAGTAGACCTCCTTCTACTTTAGTTGGAGGCAATAATTATAATAAAGAAAAGAAAGATTTTCCTCCAACAAGTCTGTGATCTGAATAGTGTGAAGAGCAGCAACAATTCCATTGGGCTTTGCTGTGGTCCTATGTACCACATCCTTACTTATGAACGAAACAAATACCCTTGAATGTCAAAAGCACACAGCCCAAACATGCCTGGTGCTTTTGAACAGCAAGAGTCAAACCAGAGGACAGATCCAGCAGGCCAGCTACTAACTACGTTATCAGCTTGCACAGACACAGAATCGTCAGTTCACGCAAACAACTGTAAACGACCTCAGAACAATCCTCACAGCCTACAGGCTATCGGCTAAACAAGTCATGAGACTCGAGAGGCAAGTCACACCAACACAAAGACTAAGAACTGTTTATTTTTATTATTTTTAACTAGAGTTTCCATTTGTATCTTTCCTTCCCACAGTTGATGGATGTGCGCGGTTAAGGAAGTTTAACTTGCCACATGCACATTTTTTAGGTGTCATTCTAAAAAATTTGCCAATAAACCCCTTTTGAGATTAAAGGAGTTTCTTTAAACATTTGTATTATGTGTGTGCTAGATATTCCATCCAGGTTATTTACATTTTCACATCCACTCAAGACATTGACACCTCAAGGACTATCAAGCTCTTGTCTTCCTAGCTCCAGCATGCTCAGGAGCCCTGGTGTGAGATGCTGGCTCCTGGACACACTGCAAAATTCACATCTGGCTTCAACAAATCTCACTTCACAAGTCTCAAACAAAAGTGAATTAGACTACTGATGGGAAAAGTATGCGTGAACCTCAGTTTAGCCTTAATGTTTTTATCCTTTATAAGAGTAAATACCCGAGGTGGAAGGGAGATACGATCCACTGGGGATTAGAAGGTCTACATTTTTAATGAAGCTCTGACAAAACAAAGTACTGGTCCTTCCTTTACTTACAACATCGTTATCTCCACAAGGAAGACAACAGTTGCCATGCCTTTGAACAATCTTGAAACATCCTCCAGCTCATCTGTCCTCTACAAAAGAGAATTCATTCTGGCAACGCTCGCTCTTTGCTCAGAGTAACAGAAAAACAGGTTTGATACCTACAAATCAGGTACATACAAGTCCCCAGTATTTTCGATCTCCGAATTGCTCACTGAGCTCTCCTGGCCGGTATCTACCCCGCTCCTGTAGGTCGGGGTAACGCACAAGCACGACCCAGAGGGGACCGTACGCACCGCGGAGTCTTTCCTCTACGACAGCCGCCTCCGCAGAGCCCCCGCGCAGGCTGCGCTCGCTGCTCCCGCTCGCTCGCTGCCCAGCTCACCGCTCTGCCCTCCGACCCGCCGCGCTCCCCGCCGCTGGGCCCGCTCGCCTCTAACGGAGACGGACGCCAGCCCGCCCAGCCCGGGTAAGGCGCCTCCGAGCCCCGGTCCGCCCTGCCCTGGAAGGTTGCGGGGAGAGCGGCTCCCGGCCAACACCGCCGCGGGAGAACCTCCTGGCACCCCTGGACCTGCCGCAGCCTCCAGGCGTCCCCCGGAGGAGAGGGACCCTTCCATGCCCGGCCGTGTGGCAGCCACCGCCCGTCCCTAAAGGGCGGTCCCCTCCCATTCACCTCGGGAGGGCACGGGGGACACCCTTTCTATAGGACAAGGGGCATCTTTCACCGTTCCCTGCGCCGGGGCACCACTGAGGCGCGGGGCAGCGGCAGGGTGGGGGCGGCGGACCGGGAATGTCATTTGGAGGTGGCAGTGACAGCGCTCCTCTGCCCACCGCCGAAATGCGACTCGAGGCAGGAGGAGGATGCCGGGGGCGAGGGAAGCAGCGGCGAGCGATGGGACTGCGGCGACAGCAACCGCACCGGGGACCCCGCGATCCCGGCCCCGCACCTCGCAGCCGTAGAGCTGCCCCAGCTGCTCCACGANNACGATCCACTCCTCCAGCACCAGCCGCTTCCGCAGCTCCTTCCGATCGTATTTCACCGTCACTTTCCCCTGCTGGTGGCGCCGCTGCTGGACCTGCACCACGGCCGCCGCTGCCGACACCGAGTCCTCCCGGGAGGAGCTGCCGGAGGAGCCACCGCTCCCG
>VZRX01008462.1:122592-137277 GCA_013398075.1 Notiomystis cincta
GAGCATACACTCGCTGCGTGCTTTATGGCTATTTTTTTCTATAAGGAAATGCAGTATTGCCCCGTCACGCACACTACGTTTACATACATTGCATACCTGCAGCATTAAAACGCTGAATGTGATCTTGGTGGTGTTTGTGGGCGTGGGTGCGCGTGAATGATTTCAGGATAATGAACCCAAACAACAAATATTTCAAGCTATCAGCAATGAGAGTAACAGTTAGCTTGTGGAGATGGCTTTCTAAAACATCCAGGTTAGCACCAGTGCTTTCAGCAGCTTCATGTGTCTCAGGAGATACTGAGTGAAATCACTGATGGCACATCCTACGCACCAAAATGTGTGTATGACTGCAAGTAAGCAGCCAACATAGCACAGGCGCTGATTAGGGACCCCAGACCATCCCCATTAGCAAAGAGGTTTGCCTGTGACAAGGGCAGAAGTCAACCTCTGCAGACCTAGGACTGGAAATGCTTGGTGTCCCAAGGTTGGCCATGGCTGTGGGAACCATCTCCTATACACACTGCCCTGAGGGTGAGTGTCTTAAGTCAGCAAGGAGCAGAGGGGGAGAAGGCATGGATCGCTAGCCACATCTACCTG
Organism: Notiomystis cincta; assembly: GCA_013398075.1. Taxonomy (NCBI): domain Eukaryota; kingdom Metazoa; phylum Chordata; class Aves; order Passeriformes; family Notiomystidae; genus Notiomystis; species Notiomystis cincta. The sequence continues at coordinate 123,190 of VZRX01008462.1, forward strand.
GGGATATCTGCTTCAGTCAGATCCTTGCTGCTGTTTGGCAGGGCCATGTGGTAGCAGTGACATTTCAGCTTCTTCTGCTCTCGGCATGTGACACACCACGGAGAAAGAGGCTAGCATGAGGCATTTGAGCTTCGTCAGGCTATCTAGGTAAAACACAGATTGTGCCACTAAAAGGATCATAATCTGATAAAATCTTATTACTGGTCTGAAATGCTATGATAGCTTTTAGATTTTCATCTAAAAATGCACTCGTTTTTCAAAGCAAAGCATATGGAGTTAAGTTCCTTATTGGTGTGTAGGGACCGCATGATTTTTCAGAGATACCGAGCAATTGCAACTAGGTACCAGTGTAGATCACACTTGAAGCTTAGGCTGCAGGCAGAGCTGGAGAAAAAGTCACATCCCACAAACCTGAGTTTATGCAAGAAGTCTTCCCTAATCACAGGGCAGCCATTACGAAAAGTGAATATCAACTTCCAGCTGGGTAGTGCTGCCTGCCTGGCTTTTATAACTCTAGGCTTGTGTAAACGCAGTAGGAAAATACCATCATCAACAACTTGTTCTTAGAGAAACCAAAAAGAATACAAAAGAGTTTTTGAAAGAAGGGAGTGGCTGTTTTCTAAACTTTTGTGTTTGGAGTGGCCTATAATTTGGGTCTTCAGCTCTGCATGTCATGCTGGAAGTCTGGTGCTGACGTTCTCAGCCACAAAACTTGAAACTTTCCTGTTCAAAGCAGGAACATTTTCATCTTTATAGACTGGTTGATGCTTTCAGTTGCTGAGAAATAAATAAATTAATACTAAAGAAGATCAATATTGATTACAAGGCTTTTTAAAGTCATATTAAGCATCATACTTGGAATATATTCCATGAGATATATTCAGTAGGAATACCCAAACTTTTACCATAATAAGATTTTTTCTGGAGCCAAAAGAACACTGAGGTGTTTCACACTGGACCTAAGCTGATTAAAAAATACTGAGCTTTTTCTTTGCTGTAGCAAATATGAGGTGAACAGATGGCTAAAATATTTTCTTTGAGTGTGAGAATCCAGAAGGTCTCAGCTGAAGGACTTTTCTGATACTATCACTAACAGGATATTGTAATCACCACAGACATTTAAAATCTGGTACCCGCTATTCAAATAACACTTCCACAACACTCTGAAACTAGAAAATGAGATACTGGTGATTAAAAAGCATGTCCTCAGAGGTTATCATTTCAAAGTTACAATTCTAACATAATGCATAGTGCTGGGTAAATGTGGGTGGATGAGAAACTGGTAGAACTGCCAGCATTGTCATGAGGCAGTTTTATGTGCCATTGGTTTTTCATTCAGTTTTTAAAGCGAGCGCATTCCTCAGGAAGCCAGAGCAAAGGCTGCTGCCAAGAATCTTTTCTGCAATGATTTTGCTTCATTTGAAAGAAAGAACTAGTTGTTTAAAAGTCAAAGTTGAGCAAAAACGTTTAGATCTGCTAACATCCTGGGAATGAGCGATGCAGTCCAGTGTGGGCACAATCTGTGCTTTACTCCTGAGTGGCCGGAGGCACATGAGAGCCTTTCTTGGAGAGAGAGGTTTCCTCACAAATATTTCTCCATACCACAGCAGAACCATTAATGGTTACACCCCTAACAAAGACAAGAGTTAAAGTGGCAGAGGGAGGAACAATCCTTCCCAACACTTCAGCCTTAGTTTTAAACCTACCTTAAGGAATGAATTCAGGGCATAAGAGATTAGGCTTCATAGACGAGGTTCTTTCAGCAGCTGAATCAAAATCACAGTGCAGAATTTCTTCTAAAGTTAATGGTTGATCAATAAAGCCAAAGGGGAGATAAAATACTACACCTCTGAAATATTGTGCTCTTTCAGTGTGATCATGTCTAGATCTCTCTCACAAGAGTATTGTGTCAGGTGACAGGATAAGTAAAGAGACAACGTGAAATAGGAAACACCAAAGGCAGAGGAACACTTGCATAACCTGCACTTCCTTATGTTTCTTTCCCAAAGAGTGGATGTGGGGATCTCTTGTGAGTGTAAGCAACACGAAGCTGTATCCACTTCCCATGTAGATATCATACAGTCCTAATCTGTTTTCCAGTCAAAGAAAATAATACAGAACATATGGATTAATTTTTCAGGAGGCTTAGGCAGTGACCCTTAGGGATTCAAGGCCCTGAGCATTAATTGCCTTTTCACCTTTAGTAACCCTGTATGACAGCACATGCACTCTCTTCCTAAACAATTGATGCTTCCCATCAGTGCTGGCCACAAATGTCAGCATTTATTCATTTGTGTGGCTAAGAGGTTCTTCTCCAGGCAAGCTTGCTATTTAGGAAATGAACTTTAGATATCTTATCTCCAGTGATAGTCTGAATACCTATTTTCCTATGCTGTTTAATACTACAATGGCCAAAACAAAGACCTCTTTTGTAATACTGCTCTCCACAGGTTTTCCTTCTCCAGAGGCTGCTTGAATGAAGGACCCCTGCAGCTTGTGTCTTCTCCACGCCTTTCCATTGTTTCATAGCAACTTCTCTTAGGTTTTTCTTGCTTTTTTCTGAACAACTTCAGAAATAATAGTTGCTGGACTCTGAAATAAACCAATATGTATCATAAAATTTTATTCTCTTCATCATTTGTTATTTTCCTGAGATACTTGTTTTTCAGGGATTCACATGAGTGCAGTTCCGGTGGTTTCTACCTCACATGTGTTCATGAAGAAATTAGGAGCTGAGTGGAAGACTCATAGCTGGAGATTTTCAGCAACGCAGAATTGTTTAAAACTGCAAAGTACACACCAGTTGGTGATTTTATTTCCTTATTGAAATGCACATTTGCTTTTACATGTTCTCAGAATCATAGGAGTCATTTCATGCTTGTATTCCTTGGCTTGTTAACAAAATACTCAAGAGTTGCCAAGGAATCTCCTACATGTGTAGTGATAGACTCCATTGTTTTTGCAAGGCCAGACAGTCTTTGCCTACTGGCTAACCCTGCCTTTCAAAAACTCTGTGTGGCATCTTATTGGTGAGCTGTGAGACTTTGCTCCTGGCTCACCAGTGAGATTCACTGTTGCAGAGCTTCTCTTTTGCGTGATTATTGGAAACTTCCATCAACCAGATAGTCTGTCTTGTGCATAGTGATGGCATCTGAGGAGGCTGAAGACACCATCCTGAGTTATTTGATGCTATTTTTGTGTAAGAAAAGTGTTTCATCTGTGAAGAGCCTTGACATGCCATTCAGCTTGGAGGAGGTCTCACCTCTATGGTGTGGGCACTGGGATCATGGTTGTGCATTGCCTTGTCTGGATCACTGTTGCCACCCTCCTCATCAGTAAGCCAAAGCGTTGTAGGGGGATACTGCCACAGTTCATAAACCACTGCAGAACTAAGTTTTGCTTTCATCACAGCAGCACCTCATCTGTGTCAGACAATATATGTGCCATTTTTGAGTCTCCTGTTTGAATTTAGCTTGGGGCTATGAACTCTTAATGGGCTCTGTGTCTCTAAGTGATTTTCTGCTTTGCATGTCCTAATTAATGCCCCTCCCTCTGACTGATAACTTTCTTGTCTTCCCAGATATATTATGATTTTGTTTTAATTTATAATTGCTTTTCATCTGTTTGTGATATTGATGTTCCATACTCCAAAGACACTGTGTTTGTGTCAATCTATCATTTTCAGCATTGCTGATTTTTTGTTCTTGCAGTCATCCTTTTGATGCTCCAAACCTCTAGTTTTTTTGGTTTGTTTTGCCTTTATTACAAAGCTCATCACAGTCTGGCTCATATAAATGTTTGTTACCAAGGGCTGCTTTGTCCTTTGTTCTTCCTTGTGAAGAGAATAGCAGCTCATTGCTCAACCTGATGCTGTATTACCTGTGGTCAAAACAGTAACTCTAATAATACGAGTCAGATAAAATAATGGCACAAAGCAAATATTTGTTATATTGAAGTGTTTGCTCTGGTCCCTTTTGCTTATAATATTATCTGTTTATAGCTTGAGATTGTGATAATGAAACTTTGGAAGATTTGGATTTCAGGAGGAGAACGTTTGATATACTTAAGTTATGGTGGCCAAGATACACTCAGGTACAAGATAAGTGCGACACAAGAGAGAGAAAAAATAGAGGGAAAAATAAATTTCTACACATGCACTCATTATTTCCTACAAAATGCGGGGCATGATGACAATTTCTTCCTGTCTCGGAGTAGAGATCCAAGTATGGAATATGACTGTAAGCCTCACTTCTTCCCTATGCCAGTAGTAGCTGGAGACCATGATGCCCTGAATCTGCCAGTGGTGGCCATATCTCTCTGGTGGAATTCCTCCTAAGTCTCACCTTACCTACATAGTGTAGGACCACATGATGCATCTCTGTAGCTGCTCCCAGACAAGAAGGCTCATTAGGACCCCTCTACACCAGCTGTCCATAGGAGCAGTCTCTCCTTCCCCCAGTTCTGCTGATGGCTGCTCAGCTGGTGTCCTCAGAAGGCAAGAACCTGCCCTTCAGTCTCTATGACTGCCTATCTTGGCAGTTTACATGGGATCCAGGATGTTCAGCTCTGGCTCTCCCAGCTGCTCTTGCAGCAGCAGTGAAAGGACACAGAGTCCTTTAGAGCAGGAGGTCTCTGTGGAAGGACTCCAGGGTGCAAAGGCAGGCGGCCTGGCTACCCACTGCTGTGTCTCAGAAAGCAGTCAGAAATTCAGAGAGCTCCCAAGTGTTGTCAGGAACAACACCTCCGAGCATCTCTGGTGCCTGCGGATCAGACACGTTAGGATGCACAGTCTGTGCTGTCATGGCACTTTGTGTGGAGGATAGGCAGCAGCTAAAGAAGTGGGTAACCTCTGTTTACTTGCACTTGCCCTCAATAAAAGCAGCAATTCCTGGTACAAACAGCCTATGATTGTTCACCTGAGCACTACCATCCGAGCTGTCACTTTTATTTAGAAAGATGTGACAGCCATCCTTTTTTCTGGAAGGGATTAGTGGGGAGGTAGGGAATCAATAAAGGCAAAGATTTGAAAAAAAAAGCCAACAGCAAAACAAACCAGGAAGCAGGGCTGGACAATTAACATCCCACAGCCTCTAGTAATATTGATTGTTGTTTTGCCCTTGAATCCCACTCTGCTTACATAGAAGTATTAACCCTTTGGTAAAATACAAAGGGAGAAAATGAGTGAAAGTATGTGTATTAGTTCATAAAAAGAGATAAACAAAAATATTAAAAGATGGTATGGATTAGAAAACAAGACATTAATATCTAGATTGATAATTGTCAGGATCAGTCATCTCCCAGACAGGTACCTGTCACCTCTGCTACACACTCCATTTCACTTGCACTCAAGAAATAATGAAGGATGATAATATGTTATTCCACATAACTTGGCCAGCCTGTAAAGGAGAGACATAATGTGGTTTACCCGTTTTGCTTGGCAATTCGTGGTGAGTGATGGAATTTAGGTGCTTGAATCTGGGAAGAAAAAAAAGAACGCTAGACTGAAAGTAATGACTTAGAAAATTTGGTGCCAATAGTTCTGCTTTCCTTCAGGTTCTCTCACCCCTGCTTCTTAATGCATTCTGCACAGGAATGTATGCGGAGTGAGCCCAAGATTGTCTGAAAACTGGCAGCTAAAACCTGGCTGTTCTTGGTTGTTGTACAAATAGACATGCTAAACTTCCCAAGTCCTTGGTTACCTCCTTTGGGAAAACAGGAACCCTGCTGGGCTGTTTAGCATGGAAAGAGCATGTGCCCTCTCAGGCTGTAAGAGGAGATGCCAAGAGCAGGATAAAAACATGAAGTAATGGATGCCATCCCAGTTGAACGCCATTTGATGGAGGAAGCATAAACAATCAAGAAGGCTTGCTGGTGAAAGCTATCAGCTAGGCTTTGACTAGAGAACAAAAGCAGGAGCAGAAGTAGAACAGGCTCTGCTACTTAGGTGCTTTTATAAGAGTGCTGAACACACTTTTCAAGTTGTTGGGTATTCCAGGTTGCCACTCAAAATCTAGCAAATGAAAAACACGGAGGTCACAAGAGATCAGCAATATGTAGAACTGCAACAAGACCAGTCCATCAGTTTTATATGTATATCACAGGATGCAATTCACTAAGAAATGCAAGCACTCCAAATTCAACTGGAGTAGTCAGCTACACAAATACATGATTGGAAAATGTGAATTCAACAGCAGTTCTACCAACAAGGACCCACAAGGGATCTGAATTGCAGACTGAACATGAGTCAAAAACATGCTGGGCTGAAAAAAGCTACATTGCAGTGGAATGTATAAAGAAGAATGTCATGCTTATGAGACATGAGGTAACTTTACTGTGCAAGATTCTGTGGGTAAGGGCTCTGAATTCTCACTTGTTAAGTGTGTGTAAGACTGTGAGACTCGAGAAGAGATTGGACCAATTTGGTAGAAATTGAAGAGAAGCAACTGGAATGATTGGACACCTAAAAGACATACCCCTTTTGTAATATCCTAAGATATTAGGATCTCATGTGGTGAGTGCAGGGAATAATGAGCCTAAACTGAAGCAATGGAGATTTTGATTACATGTGCTGAAAAATTTCAAACAATAGGGATAGAGAAACGACAAAATATGCTGCTTAGGGAAACTGTGTAATCCAAATCTTCAGAGGTTTTTTTCAGAAAGAAAAAGGCAAATATTTATTGTTTACTTATTTCTCTACAGAGAAAATAGTAAAATAGAAAATTTACTCTCTCTCTACAGAGAGAGTTTATCCAGCCTGGAGGCAACAAAATGAACCAGGAGTCTCTCAGGCTACACCTATCCCCCTAAGCTCTCAAGGGTCAGGAGAAGGCTCAAGCACTGATACCCAACTACTCACTAAGCTACCAGGTTTGTCCCCATTAGAGCTCAGCCCTGCCCTGGTCACTGACCTGAGGAAATAATCTCCAAAGATTGTCCCCAACATCCACTATGGACAAGGCTTTCATGCATGGGGGAAAGTATTCCTCTGCACCACGGTACTTGCCCTCAGGGAGAAAGAAGAGGTCATGACCTCATTTCTTGTAAAGAAAAGCCTAAAAGTGCCCTCCAGTCCTAATTTCTCTGGGTATTTCTGTACCAAGCTATTTTTAACGAGGAGAATCCAAAAGCCCTCTCTAAATATGTGCAATTTAAATGAATAAGCTTTTATGTGTACAACAACAAGCTCTGGGGCATTCATGCAATTTTGCTGCACTTAGTAGCTTTGTATAAATAACATAGGAAAAAGATTCTATGTGCATGCATAAGATGTTCATAAATACAAAATAGTTATAATAATTAATTGCAGTATTACCAAGATGAAAGTCCCATTATCCCAAATCCTTTCACAAATGTGTAGCAAGAGAAACTCCCTGTCCCAACCACTGCACAGGTTAAAAAATCATGGTCATGTAATAACATTTTCTTAAGTGAAAAAATGAGATTGTCTGTAGTAATTTTTAGTATAAGCACAATTTAGCATTTCCTCCCTCTCTTAGGCTTAAGTCATTTTCCAGGAAGTTCAGCTCAATAAGCTTGATACAATGACATGACTGCTCCAAAACTTCCTTTTCTTGTACAAATATACATATTGGTTAATCTGTTAAATACCTGTCCAGATTGTCTCCATTTAGCAAGATTCAAAGAACTGGGTAGCTCAGAGATGATTATGGGGCTTTTGCCTATTTAACTTGTCCTATATTTAACTTTCTAATTGTAATGGGAGGAGAGTGAAAATAACTCTGTGGAACCGTCAGGTTCCATAAAAACTAGTTACTCTCTTTTAACTGTAGTCAACTTTAAAGCTATTTTATCATTCTGGCTTTGCATGTTTCTAAGCACTGCTGAGAGTCTGGGTATCAGCACTTCATAAAACTATTTCCTAAACTGAAATTCAGAGAAATGTTACAAAAATGGACCCATATATTTCTCGCAGTAGTGAAAATACCATCTGAAAAAAGTAATGGTTATTTTCTTTTCCTTTCAAACCCCCATAAGAAAAACACCACAGGCATCAGCTAGTTAGTAACCTCTTAGTGCACTGACCTGTTTGATGTTCACAGGAGGGTTAGTCAATATATTAGCCTTAGATAGGGTACCATTAGTAATTTATGCATGAATTTTATTACATAGTTCAATCTTCGTCTGCCCCACAGCCTATGAATGCCCCTCCGTCACACACTACTACATAAAGTGTGAGTTATGAGAAAAAAGTTATTGATTCTACTTGAACTTTGGTCCTATGCAATGCAAAAGGCATAGTATTGAGGTATGTTTGTAATATTTTGCACTTAAAAAGTGGTAGTATGTTTCTACTTTTAAATATGGCATCCTAGCTAATGTTAAATTAATCATTAATCATTTTCAGGACATTTCTAATGATTATTATTCCTATGGCACTCTCAATTGATTCTGAAAAACTCACTAGATTGACCTCCAAAAAAACCCTTGGCATTTGAAGAAATGACATGTAGATGTGTGCTGGCTTCTGCAGGTGAGCATGTTAGTAATTCATCTCTACAGAACAGACAATTAAATGTCTCTGGTATGTTGTAAATGGGAAAAGATTGCAATCTGTCATGGATCATCCTGAGAATGGGAGCTTAATGAATCAAAGAAAAACCAATCAGAAATTGAATTTGATAAGATACACCTGCTAAGTTACTTACTTTCTGATGATGAGGCTGTATCTAAAGCAGCTGTTCTAGAAAATGGAAGGTGAATCTGAAAAAACTAGAGAGGCAGAGTATATGAAGAAGATTGAACCAATGTTTGGTGCTGTGTGAAATGGTGTTTCAGCTCAGATGCCCTGTTGTTGAATTATCTATCTTGTGACTATTTTTTTATATATAAGTGCACTTCACACTGATATTTTTTCTAGCAACAGTACATTTGTATTCATCCATCTAAATTATTCCTGGTATGATACATAGTCCAGCTCTGTAGCACTAGGAAATGAGGCAGTTATAGGTAGAGTTAATAAATCCCCTTTGACTGCCTTCTTTCAGAGCTGAATCCAAGCCCATGATTAGGCAGCTACATTTTCTACACAGTAGAGGAGACCTTTCAGAAAGGAAGCTAAACAAACCTCTTGCTTTTGCAGAAGTTGCCCAAATTGAGTGTGAAGCAGTGAGCCTCATTCAGAATTGCCTCCACTGATTGTGAATGAGAGCTAGGAGCAGCTTAGCAATGTGATTGCAGCATTTTATTTGGGTTTATATAGCCCACTTCTCACAGCCTGGCTTCAGCAGAGGCTGTGGGGGCTGCCCCAGAAGGCACAGAGGAGTCTCCTGGGAGGAGGCACTTTTTTAGGGTGACTGAAGCAATCCTAAAGTCAGCCTCTCCATCTTTCTGTGCACATATCTTGACTGTGGAGTTGCTCTTTAGGCAGTGGAAAACAAATACCTCTCCTCAGCAGTTAGTAAGCCCTGTCACACCCTAAAATACTTCTGCCAACAATCATCGTGAAAAATATTATTAAACAGCCTTTCTACGAGTTTTTAAGTGAAGTGTTGCACTCTTTCATGGATGGAGCCAGTGTCTTCTGCTAGGCTTTCTCAGTTCTCTTCCCTTAGATTTTGGGCCATAGATTTTTAGCCTACTGTTATTAGTGAGAAAGAAAAAAACAACTTAAGAATTCATAATTAAATAAAGAAAGGAGATGCTTCAATGAAAAGACACATGCCTGGCTTCATCTCTAGTCTGGTATACCTGATAGCAGATGCTGCACATCCCTGCGTCCTTCAAAAGAAGGTATCACAGAGCTTGTGGGTGTTATATTTTTTGGAATCTCTTTCTAAAAATGGTGAAAATTGGAAAATAAGTGTTCTTTATTTACTGAAGGTAAATGGAGAAATTACTTTTGAATTTACTCTGAATTGATAGTCCCCTCTATTGCAAGATGCCTGGATGAATATATTATACTGTACAATATTGTCATTTTTATAAGAGATAGGGTATTAATAGCATAATTATTTTTTCCATTAAGCAATTTGGCAATAACCATGTGTTTGTTAAATTTTTATTTACCCAGCTGATCTTCATCTTTCCTGTATTAGCTATGGGATTTGTTAGTCCTGAATCCACTAGGTTCATAGATTAACATGACATGACATGTTTCTTTTTATGTCAAAACATTTACAGTGTACTTATAAAAATTAATAGAAGGTTTAAAATTAGCCCCTCTCATAGCATGTTTAGGTTGTTTATTTCTAATTTTCTTATGAGAACTGTCAATACATTTAGTTCTTCTTAGCAGAGCCCTCTAAATTTTTGATAATGTCAGATGAAGCTTTTTCTCCCTTACTGTTCCCATTAGCCACAACAAATCTTTCTCTTGCTGCCTGTGCATGTTCTGACTGTCATTTCAACACTGACTCATAGCTGAGAAAAGATTAAGACTTTGACTCGACAGGTTATAATCCTCTGCCTGTGCCAGGAATGCAGTGCTCTGCTGTCTTACAACTGCCAGTCCGTGCCTAAGGAGGCATGATGGCCCTGTCTGATGTAATTCAGCTTGTCCTGATTAGATAGGGGGGAAAATACACACATCTCTCATTGAAGCATGGGAATTATTTTATTGGATTACTAATGCACTTGGAAAATCTATGGTAACATTTATTAAATAAGTGTTTTTTCCCATGTGTAACCTGGCTCACTTCATTACACAGGATGAAGGTTGGGAATTGCATCCTGGGAAGTAGTTGGAGTTTTTCCTCATTGCTGATCAGGCAGCATTTTTCATGTTTTTTTCCAAATCATCCTTATGGTTCACAATGATCTTCTTTCTCTCTCTACTGCTTTATTTTATTGCACAAATGCTAAGAATGGCACTTGTTCCAGAGAGCATTGTCAGAGCTTTAATACATATTTCAAGCATATTGCACACATTGAAGAGAACTTACCTTTAATAAAATGTAGCAATGCAGTCACATGCAACACAGCTCGTGAATTTTCTTATGTGCTCAGTTTCCTACCATCTGCTTTGCACACAGTACTCAGGCTTGTGGAGCCAGGATTTTGGCATTTTTATTGCAGATGCCATGCTTCTTCCCTGTTACAATGCCAAGCTTTTCTTTAATCTGAAAAGCAACATACAAAGGTTATACACTAGCTGACAAAGATGGAACAGTGTAATTGAAGAATAATGATTTCCATAGGAAACAGCCTGAAATGCCTAGTAGGACTACATCATATCAAGGTGACAGATACTCATTCTTAATTTATATTTAATTGTCATTAATTGCCATACTGAGGTAATGTAGCCATCTAATTTAGAAAAATGACAGAAAAGTCCTGAGGATCATTGTAAAAGCACAGTTTTCATTAATACATTTTGGAGTTTGGAACTGTGTTTTGCTTCCCAGAGGGCATAGCAGGGAGGAAGACAAAAGTAGATTTATGGCACTCATGTAAGAGAAGGACCCTGCCTGGTGTCAGGGAAAGGCTGCATCATCACCTCTTTGACCTGAAGGTTGGCTCAAGCTAGGTGTGGGGGGAACAGGGCAAAAAGTTTGAGCTAGAAACAAGTGAAAGCAAATAAAACAATCCAGAAGTATAAATAGGCCCTGAAAATAAATAAATAATTAATTAATTAATACAAAAGCAGTTCTGTTTATAACTAGCTCCTGACTTGTTTCTGGCAACATCCAACAGGTCCTGCTCTCCCAGCACAGATGGAGGAAGGTTCACAGCAGAGCTGTGCTGGGCAGGTTTAGGGCAGGTCATGTCTGTCCCCTCTGTAGAGTCATGTGGCAACTTTGGATATGCAAACCACTGCTACTTTCCTGTGATACTAGACCCCTGCCCACTGCATTCTGCATGCCTGGAGGATGCAGAGACTCAAGCAGGTCACAGCATGGCTGCCAGAACTCTTCCCACTGCCTATTCTTCAGATGTCCATCCTAACCCTGCTCCTCTTTTCCATGCCCAGTGTGAAGCCTCAGGACGAAAAGCAGCCCCCCCAAAGTCAACAGCAAAACTCCACCTGTGCAGAAGAAATTCTGCTGCTGCCTGAGGCTACAAAGTGGCTCTCTTTGTTCAGCTTTAGTGTCTGCAGGAAAAAGACTGAGCAAATACGCAATTTTTGAGATGTGTGAACCCAAACACATCGTCGGTGTTCTGACGCAATTTCAAAAGCCAAATGCATTCAAATATAGCAATTTGTGTCTCAGCCAAAGATAGCATTAAAGCCAGCAATGCATACTTCAATAGCTGCAGTTTTGTCCCATGCTTCACTGGGGACATCCTGCATGTTCAAGGCCTGGCCAGGAGCATGCACTGGTTAGAGTCAAAGCAGCTGCCTAATCCAAGCACCAGTAAATCCCTTGAAATCATCATTCTTTCCTGAACACTGAAGACTTACTGAAATCTATAGCTGAAACCCCACTTCAAAGACAGCTTTAGGGGAAGTTCATCACAACTGTTCTATTGTAGCAGTACTGTCTCTCAGTGAGTTGGTCACTCATGGCTTCCCCTGCCACAATCTCTGACAACCATGGGAAGATGTTTGGATTTCCATAACACTTGTTCACTTCTCAGGTGCACTTCATTTGCTCTTCTTAATTATGGAACAGGTTTGATTTGGAACAAATTTAGCTTCTATAGTCAGCTAGGTAGAAGAAGTATCAGATCTTGATTGTTGTGAGATTTCTTCTCCATTATTTTAGCTGGAAACATTTTCCCATGTGTAGAGCTTTTCTTACATTTACTGGGCACTAGAAATCAATCAGAGTGCAGGAAACAAAAATCCTGAAACTTCATCAATATTTCAGACCCCATCAACAACACAGTCAATTTTATTTGGAAAGGGATTGGAAATTTTGCTCAGTTTGCAGCTTTGAAAGAGAGCAAGCCCAGTTTGGTGGAACTGAAACCTTGAGCAGGTGACAGTGCCAGATGCTCCACCTGCCTCTTGCTGCCACCCACTCCAGCAGACCCACACAGAATGCTATCCATGTGACCACAGAGCGCTGCAGAGCAACAGAGATTTCACGTGATTTATTTGTTTCTCCCATACTTAATGTTGCAAAGGCCTCTGACGTGGAGAGAGAAGACAATTTTTAGCCTCTCTCTGAGACTTTGGGCCAAAACGCTTGCCCTTCTGCCATTACCCTGCTTACAGATGGCACTGAGGATTGGGGGAGCAAAAATTCAGAGTCTTAACTGAGTGAGTCCCTCCTTTCCTCAAGGCTGGCTTTTATGCTTGTTGGTCTATTTTTTACCTCAAGGACAACAAAACGTTATCCAGAAAAATTAACCTAATTTCCAGAAAACACAAAGGCAGCAGTAAGTCAGGCATAACAGACCTGAAGACATTTGGAAAGATATGAAAACTTGTTTCTTTGTAAGAGTGCTAGACCTTCCAGTTCTTTATTCTTTTTGGTTAATTTATTTGCAAGACTGTTGCAGCTTTATCTTTGCTTGATAAATAGTGGGAATTTCTGTGGCTTGAACGACATCAAAATTTTGAGGGCCTCTACCAGGACCTGACCCCAACAAGATCATATCTTGTCCTTATACTTTCTTTTCTGCAGAAGTTTAATTTTCTAAAACTTGGCTCCTGGTTTCTCTGTTTTCTGTGTGACGATTTCCTTTAAGGCTCAACAGTTTTCCACCCGTTGAAAGTGTACCAGATTGACTAATGGAACAAGTATCATGATTCTGGAAAAGTATTTCCAAAGCATGTATATTCTTGTTTGACTCACAGTGTTTCTCTCAGTGGGAGAGTTACTGTGCTTAGAAGAACATGTTATGTACCAATTAGTCAGGTATCCTGGTGATTATATGTAGCTTTTTAAAGGAACATCATGACTTTTTCTGCAGTTTTGACTTGCTTTTATGTACTTTTTTGGCAGCTTGCTTCTTCTACGTTTTTTTTATCCCCCAAACCACACCATTGTTTTCAAGAGTCTTAGAAAATTAGATATCAATGTTTTGATTTTATTCTTCCTGCTCAATAATTATGCACTCTCTCTCTATATTTGCTTTCTTCATATTTCAATGTGATTAACGTACAGCAGCACAAAAATAAATCTTGCAATTACTGAAAATGCAGTTCAGGGTATAGTTTCCAGAGATCAAAAAAAA
>VZRX01008462.1:137301-169579 GCA_013398075.1 Notiomystis cincta
AAAAAAAAGAATAACCCACAAAAAAAATGGTGGTTTGAGTTTTACTTCTTGGCAAGCCAAGGCCACATGTGGAATCAAACATATAGTTAGGATCTAGCTGAAATGGTAAGCCACAGCCTTCAAGCTGAGTGAACATGTTCTGCCCAGTGCAATCCCAGAGAGGAATTCTCCCCAGTGTGACTGCAGGGAAACCCAGGATTCTGCTGTGCTGCTAAAGGCAGGACATGACTTTTTTGGAGTTTTTCCCACTGTTGCCATTTTCCATGAGTGGGCAGGGATGCACTCTGCTGCCTCACCTTCTACAAGTCTGGTGTGATTTTCTCTGCCTGCAGCTGCCCCGAGGAGCTGCTCTGTCAGCTCTGGGAGGTGGGCTCAGCAGCAGCCCTGTGCCCTGGCTCCCACCACCACCACCCCTCGCCAAGGCACAGCTCTGACACCTGGAAAGCTGCAGATGTTAGAACAGACATCCTCTTTTTTGCCCTCCTTGGGATAAACAAGGATCCTGTACTGTGGGCAGGCTGCCCAGAAAGGCAGGCAGGCTTGGAAAAGGAGACTGGGGCTTTGTCTTTAACACTTCCTAAGAAAAAAGTAAAGATGTTTTCTTTACTTTGGAGCAAATAACGGGCATGTGATAAATCGACATGACAGACTGGGAAAGGCAGTTTTACTGCAAGAAAAACTCAGTGGGGAAAAGCATTAAACTCTGCCTCTTCCTCTTGTCTCCAAACACCCTTTCAGGCTAAACTCATTTATTCTGTACTAAATTTGTAGAGTATTATCCACACGGGGTATTATCATTTCAGCTTTTTTAATCTCTGGGGATTTAATTCATGTAAGGTACCCCAAGGTGTAAAATACACCATTTTTAAGGGAAAAAAAAAAAGTGAAAAAGACAAGAGCAAAAAATCCCAAACAATCAAAAACCCAAAAACCAAACCAAAATCAACAAAAAAAACTACCAAACCCTAAGCCCTATGTTGGACTGGACGTTGTTCATTTTAAACTCTTCCATCCCAGATTACTCTTTTTTTCTATAAAGGCTACATATCCAAAAGCACTTCCCTCCTTTAAGTCATGAAACAATGAGATATTAGTGGTATACAGCTCTCATGTAAGTCAGGGTTAGGGAAAAACTAGAGTTAGCCAGGAATGTCACAGGACAAGAGTAGAAAGAAGAAGTTGAAGGAGATGCTCCTTGAGTGACAGAGGAAAGTGTGGGGGTTTGGAGAAGGCCAAAACTTCTCCATTTGCAATATCACTGGGGAGAGCACCAGTGGATAAAGGCAATTATAAGAAAGATCAAAGAGCAAGACTCACCAGGGACCCCCAAATGTCTTTATCTGACACATATTACGTGGCGTATGTGGGTAGTTACACAGACTTCTGAGGGTTAACTCCACACCCTGAAATTCCCTTTTAATAACAGTAAGTATCACACACAGATAAAATCGGCTGTGCTCCATCATTCTTTCCATCCCCCCTGGGAAGAGAAAATGAAATCTGTCCGGGCTGGCATCCACATGGTCCAAAGGCTCATTTTCCCTTCCACATCTCCAGGCTCATTGTGCACACACCTCCCTAATGCACTAGAATTGGCTTAATTTGATCTTGACAAAATAAAATTAAGTAAGCGCAAAACCACTAAAGTTATTATAGAGAGTGACTTTCTGAATCACGTTTAACTTCATGCCATGCCAAGAGATAATCTCCAGCTAAATCCAGCCTCAACTGAAAAGAAATGTGGAACTAATCCAGCTCACTATACTTTAGATCTCAACAGCAGAGTAACTAAAACTACTAGCCACTCTTTTAAAATTTCCTCTTTTCCCAGGCCATTTTAGGATGTGATGATGTGGGTGATCACCCTTAAAATCAATTTCAGTTTCCAAGCACAAATTATGTTGAATTAAAAAAATATTTCTCTTTCAAGAGTCTCTCTTCTACCAAAGGGTTTAGATGATCTGCCTGTTCTACCACTTTCCCAGTTTGTTCAAGTTGAACATAAAGAGGTAGAAACCAGTTTTGTCTTCATTGCAGAACAACAAGATGTAAGGGTATTCAACTGACAGAAACTGTGATTAAATTGTGATTAAATAAATTCACATTTAGATGTAAGATCAAATCCTGAGTAAGTGTAAAATCGTTATAATCCTGTTGAATTATCTGAATTTCAGCCCGTTTTCATCAGTTGAGACTGACTAGAGCTGAACTTCTCTGAGTAATCTTCAGCTCTCTATTACTAGCATCATTAGTAATTTGCTTTTCCAAGCATCTTGCAGTGTTTCCATCCATTCATTTATGTGGAGTTCCTCTCCAATGTTTCTTGTAACTTGAACATGAAGCAGGGATCCTGCACTAATTCTTGCTGAATCAGGGCTCAGTGCATATACTACCAATTGCTTTTCTCACAAGGGTGCTTAAAATAGCATCATCAGCCCATAGTAGCTCACTGGGAAATCTGTCAGCAAATTTCACATTTCTATTATTACAAGACCAATTTTAGAACTAGAAAAAAAAAATCATAGCAATGATAAAGCTCCAGGTGGAGATGGGTCAGCACTGCAAATACTTTCACAATGAAGTGCCAGAATTTCAGAGTGAACTCGCTTTCAGCATGTTCATATTATCTTGAATTGGTTTTCCACAAACATTTGGTCGATTAAAATGTTGATTGACAGCAGTATTTACACTTCATTTCTTACAAAGCTGCATATGCAAGTATTCATGGCTAATGAGTTTGCATTAGCATGAGCAATTACTCTTGCTAGAAATGCTCACACATTTCTGAGTTTAGGAGGGCCGGTAAATCCCTGCCTATTGTGGGCAGGATGGAACTGTGTGCTTTCATCTCAAAGACTTCCTCCAGGCACAGTTTTAAATTCATCTATTGAGATGTGAGACCCCAGAACTGAAGCTGTAATGAGACTGGGCGATGTGGAGACTGGGTGCCATATGACTTGTTGATTAGTAAGCTTAAATAGCTGACACCATGCTATTGCCCAGAAACTTCATAAAAGCGTAAACACAAGTGGTTGAAAAATTTCTAATAATACATCTTGAGAGAAATCACAAGTGCTTGTACATGTGCTATAATTAGGGAGCATCCATTATTTAGTCACTTCTGTCAAATATAATTTTAAAATCAATCCAGTCTAGCACCAGGTTTTTTTCTTTTTAGACCAGGCACCCTGATTAATATCGGAAGATAAAGAACTTCTGACATGTTCCTAAAAGAGAAAAGTGGAAAAAATTCCTCCTCATCTATGAGACCTATGTATTAGTAAAGAATTAGGTAACTCTAATGCCTTGACTAGTCACTGGGTTGAAGGGAAAGTCTCATTTAAATCATAGAATCATAGAATGGCTAGGATTGGAAGGGACATCTAGTTCCAACCTCCCTGCCATGGATAGGGGTGCCACCTACTAGACCAGGTTTCTCAGGGCCCCATCCAACTTGGCCTTGAACCCTTCCAGGATGGGGGATCCACAGCTTCTCTTGGAAATCTGTGCCAGTGTCTCACTGTCCTTTGAGCAAAGAATTTCTTCCTAACATCTTTTCTAAATCTCTCCTCTTCTAGTTTAAAAACCCTTGTCCTGTCATGATCTGCCTATGTAAGAAGTCATTCTGCCTCCTTTTTTATAAACCCCCTATGGGGTAAGTATGGGAAGGCTGCAATGAGGTCCTCCCAGAGCCTTCCCTTCTCCAGGCTGAACAATGAACACATACACCTTCTGAAATAGTTTTCTGAGCTCTGTAGTCCTTTTCCAACCACATTCTGAAGGAGGTCTTGGAGTTCCTCCCAGCACAGTACAACACTGAGGTGGTCAGAGTGGTGTTGCTGAACTGACTCACTCTTGAGAGGGCAACCAGAGACCAGACACTGTCTGAAGAAATTTTAAATAATGTGGAGAACTGGTTGACTTCAGCTGGAAACCAAAGTAAAGAATAAAATGAGACTACAATAACTTACTGTGAAATTTGAAGGCTTAACCATGCATTGCAGATATGTCATTATGAAATATGACTTCATGGTTCTTCATGGATGTGTCCCTCAGGGACCAAACACAGCTTTGTATAGGTTGTTTCACATTTGGTTGACTTTGAGCAAACCTATAAAATCTATAACTGTTACGACAGTCAGTGTAAGAAACACAGATCATGAAGAATGTATTTAAGTCCTTACTATCCTCCTGGTTTTTTTCTGAATTTCAAGAAAAAAGACAATAAAAAGTAGGGTGTTTTTTTACAGATAGATTTTTGGTGTAATTTTGTGTTCCAATCCTAGGGATAGGCATCAGGACACAGCTTCTTACATCATAGTTTTGGGTTCCTAATAATAAAAGTGTATAAATTATTTTTTAAATGCAACAGTAATTAGGAACAATGCATGCTGCTATAAAACACACAGTCTCGTAGGCCATAAAAAACCTCCCTTACCCATATGCTTGTTCAAGGAAAATTAAATTGACAGTCTCTAAGTATTGCTTTGAAAAATTTATGTCAATAAGGATGCAAGATCTGAAGACAGGAAGGATTCAGAAAGACAAATTGATAAAAAAAACCAATCTAACAATTCTGCCTGGATTCTGAACATTCTGCTAATAAGCAAAAGAATTGCTAACTGCTGGCTGGATGCTGCTGACTTGTGCTGTTCCTGCTTCATCTGCCACCATATTATTATTATTTTGCCTCAAGCATTGCTGTGGAGCTCACTTTAGCTAATGATCATGCAACTAACAGTCTGTCAGCCTTAGTATCTGTGGGAAACAAAATGGAATTTGTCCCTACACTATTAGCCATGCTTTCTAAACACACTTCCTTTGGCCATATGTATTGAACATTACATTTAATGCCTCCTCTACTATATGCCTACTGGATATGTGAAATAAAGAAAAATTTTATAGGGCACATAAGTAGAAAGTCTACATAAACTTCTTTGGCACACCCTTGAAATACAAAACCAGATCAACTTAAATCATTGTTCAGCTTTTGGAGTAAATGCAAGAGATGAGAAGCAGTGGGTCAGCAGACTGGCAGCCAATAATGCCAATTTATTGAAAGACTCAGTTTTTGCCTGAGGTCATCTAATTACATGTATTGCAACCACAATGAGGTTTAACACAAGGACAATTAAAGCTTCCATTTTGAGGAGGTAAAAATGTCTAACTACAGGGTGAATCAAAGGGGGGGAGAGGCAGCTGGGGTAAATCAGCAAGGGTTCCTGATCTTAATCAAGGGAGGAATTACTATCTTTAGCAATTGCCACCCTGACCACCACTGCCCCCAAAGCGATGGGTACCGAGCTATGTCAGGAGAAAAGCTGGCTGCCCTTTGGTTCCCAGAGTGAGCTGGGAAGGCTCAGAAGCCCGAGTCCTCGCTCTGCTCTGCTGCATGTGCTACAGTGCTGCTGAGATGACCCATTTCTTATGGCAGTGAAGTAATCTGTGAACTGTCAGGAAAGCATGAGAGAAGGGAACTGGGAAAAGCAAGCAGTGGATTCCTTTCAGGCAAGCTATTGTTGAGTCAGAGTCTGTCCCTCTAGACTATGTTTCCCTGTTCCACAAATAGCTTTGCCTCAAAAAAACCCCAAGAAAAGTGAAATGACTACATCTTGCTTTCACCACTGTTTTTCCATTTCTGAACAGAATTAACATAATTATCATTTACTCTCTCTGATCGCTTTTTCGGTTGGTCAAACTTCACCTAATTAGCTAAGAAAATAAGAAGTATTTGAGACTTACTGGTTCTTTTCAAGTGTTCAGTGATAGAGACAAGAATCTTCCTTTCCAATTTGGATTCAGAAAAGCTTGAGTTTAGGACCTCCTAACACACACCCAAATGAACTGCTAGGAAGCTTTTGAACCTTTAGGGATCTCTACTTACTCTAAAACACGGCTCAAGGAGTAAACACTCACTGCAAGGCAAGTGTAAGGCTTATTGTCTACACCTCAGCTCTGCTATTTGTCAGCAACCAAGGCTGAGGTCCTGAGTATTTAGATATTCCCATTTTGAAGGTGGTGAAAATACAGTCAGTGCACTGATACCTGTTTAAGTTTTGCTTAGAATAATTTAATTTTTCATGCTGTAGAATGTAATCACCCAAAGTGCTCAGAAAGTTGAGTACTAAATAGGTAGGCATATTAATTCTCTAAGTCCTTTAATTAGCTTCATTTCATGATATTCTACTTCCTTATAACTGCCCCAGGGTCTTACAAAACAGCTCACACCTGCTGCCATGTTTTGCTCAGTACCAGTTTTCCACCAAAGCCAGTTTGTACCCTACAAAGAAGATACCTACAGAACCTTACTTTACCCTCCTACATATATTTTGTTATATATGCTACATTATGCTGTGTAAGTATGTATTTTACTGATGTAGCTTCAGAGCTGAATATTTCAGGAACAAAGATAGTCTCATAGAGAGAGGGGTGGTGTACATAAGCACACAACTGGAGTTCTGCATATAGTTGTTTATATCACATGCTTTAGGAAAGATGCAGATCATCTGGAAAAAGCCTAGGGGAGACAAGGAGTTTTGAGAAAAATGGGGTTGTTTAGTCTAGAAAATGGGGGATGTGAGAAGTCTTTCAATATTTAAAACATTATTGCAAAATAACCTGAATGAATAAATTCCCATGTGACTGAAGACAGGGGAGGGGGGAGGGGGAAGCAATGATTTATGCTACAGCATGAAAGATTTGAGATGACCTTCTGGAAAATCTTTCTCATGGTTAATGGCAGTTCAAGGCTGGAGTATCCACTGGGGAAGAAGGAGAGTACTTAACTGAAGCAGTAAGGGATAATTCACTGCTTTTATAGGGGTCTTGACCTAAGATTATTAACAGTTTAAATGTGTATTTCCATGGCATCCATCTCTCACCACTCAGAAAGGCAACTGCCTTTAGATGGGACCTTCTGAGGGAGAAACACAAGCGTGTCTTCAGCACAACAAATTGGCCATTGCTGAAGCAGGCCAGGCTCTCTTTCCATTTACTGGTTCTGTGAGGCCAAACTATGGACCTTTCACTCATTTTCTTTAGTGGAAAAACAATTAATCCAGTATTCAGGTGGGAAGTGGCTTGCTCAGCTGGTTAGTAAACATTGCTAATTATTCTGTGGTTTTGAAGTCTTGAAACTATATATTCACACTCTACTGTGCATGAGACACCACAACAGAGGCTTGAGGAAATTAAAACAAATGAAAGGCAAGTTTTTAATTTATAAATCATGTGCAAAATCATCAGAGTCTTCAGAAGTCCTTCTGGGTTTTCAGAGAAGTTGTCTCAAGTTAGGTCTTTACCTTCAAGATTTTCATAAAAACTGAAATAAGAAAAAAGTTTAATGCAATAGGAATCTGGTAGACCACCCAAGAGTTACATTATTTGAATGCTCTCCTTGGCCCCAAACCACCAGTGTTAACAGAAGACTGACATAGTCATTTATTCATTGAAAATGTCCTTTATTTAAACAACACATGAGGTTGCAAATGTCACCTGGAGGTAAAAAAATTCAGCATTTCAACACTAGAAATCTCAGAATAGCAAAAGACATAGGAGCCAGTCCTGCTACAGTGGAAAGCAGGACAGGGACATTTAGTCAGTGAGTGAAGGTCCTGGAGAAAGCTTATTTGTGTACAAACTTTTTGAGGCATGAAAGGTATTAATTTTAAACAGTAAATGGCAAACTAAACACAAGATTAAATATAGGGCCCTGTAATAACTATATTTTCAACTTTATATTAACATTATAAAAATAAAATGATTGCTAAATTGTGTCAATCTTTCTTAGTATACAAATTCAAGTGAATGATATATTGTCACTGGTGGTTAGGTTGTACATACACACACTTTATTGTAGTAGGAATTACTGTTTTCATTTCCATCAATTGCAAGGATTATAAATGTTTTCACTTTTTACATCCTTTTCTCTGGAAAATTAGCTGAAAGTGGTGGACAAAAACATTTTGACACTGAATAAAATTTGCCTAAGCTTAGAAAACATCTCCATTATACAGTAAAGAATATATATTTTTCATATTAAGACAATAATAATATTTTTTTAATTCATTTGCATTTTAAAGGAGGGATGTTCACTGTTTAGGAAAAAGGGAAAATTTGAATCTGCACAATATATTTGTCATTATGGCAACTGCTGTACAGGTAGTTCTTCCAAAAATAAACAAAATGGGACTTATAGCAGAATAGGGCACTTACAGCCCACTAGAATCTTACTCTCTATTTCACTGGGGATTTTAAAAAATAAAGTTTAGAAAAAGGAGCTCCTACTTGAAGTTTCAAATTTAAAGCAAAAAGCACTTAGTTAACTGTGAGTGCATATAGGATTCTTGACTAATACTGTAAATAAAAGAGTTACATTTTTTCCTGCACAGAAGGAAGTAGGTACATTCTTTCTGACGTTCTCTAGCCACCTCACTAGTCCCTGCTATGCTCTGACTTATAATCAGTATAATTTGTGGAGCAATCAATATTTCCATTTTTATGACAAAATGACATCTTGTGTGCAAATGAAATCTCTCATGGCATCTGTATCAGCCTGGCAGTAATCAAATTGCTTGGTTGCTCTGTATCACAAGCAGGGAACACATCACAGAAATAAAGAGGGATGTTCACACACAGGTGGAATCTGCTAGTCAGGGAATAGCCATAGTAACAAGCTTATGTGAAACATCCTCTGTTCAATTTCCTGCTTCCAGGGACCCACTTAGTTTGGTATACTTAGATGCTCTGCATCTCCACTTGTCAGTCAAGCCATCATCTGCTCCTACTCCCTGTAACCCCTTCCAGGTTCCTATGTACCCCCACATATCTTCAAATCCCTTCTACTTCAAAGAGTTTGAACAACCTCTGATCCCTTCCCTTCTGCTTTGAGCCTGTCCCAGCTCCACATTATGTGGGCTGAGAAGTGCTGGCCTGGTAAAAGGTTATGTCTACATCCTATTTTGAAGACAGATGCAAGTTTGCTTCAAGCTGGTGGGAAGCGAGCCAGTTTGGATGCAGAGGCCACGTGACTGCATTATCAGCATAATGCTGAGCTTGATGCAATAAGCCTGACAGAGAAACAGAATATATTAGCTGAGCTTCAGTCAGTGTGGAGCTCAGGCAAAGCAAGCTTACATCTGTCTGCAATCTGTCAGGCAGCTCCATATTGTGCCTGAATCGCATAATTCCCCCTTCAGCCTTAATAGCCCACACACAAACTGAAGCAGGGACAGAAAGCCATTCTGTTTGCTCTCTGCAGATGAATGTGCTGATACTGGGCTTCTCTCAGAAATGGCACACCTGCATGGAGCTCTACTCCGCTGTGCTGCCATGTCTATCATAGGAACCAGGTCTACATTTGCCAGAAAGCCTTCATACTCCACATCTATATTTACATTTGTTCAGTTACCAGGAAGAGATTATTTTCTGCACTGCTACCTGTCTCCACCCACTGAGAATCAGCTTGAGAGCCGCAAAACATTTATTACAAAAAAAGATTTGCAATTCTCTTTCCATTTTCAGTCTGTCCAAAAGCATAAGAGTTCTGATAAAATAAGACACAAAAGCACTACTTGCTTTCAGTGGTCCAGCACTGCTTAGGATGAAACCCACAGTTAGCCATTTTGAAATACATCAATAGAAAATAAAGGGAATTTATTAGTCCTTAGGACCTGGGAGATTTTACATGCTACCTTTCCCAAAGTCCATTTTCAACGTTACATCTATTGATCATAAAGACTGGACACTGTTATATGTCCAGCTGCCACATACTCTGGCCATTGAAGGCCTTTCTTTAATTAAACTTTGAAGACCCCTGGCTTAGAACTCTCTGTGCACAAGCACTTTCTCTTTTTTTTCCCCCCAAAGGAATCCCTGATATATAAAAAATGTCTTCCTCAAGGACACACAACCCTAATGCCTGCAGCTCCTTGAAGTGACTGCCTAATGCTTAGGTTACTGCACTGAGCATACAATGGTCTTGATCACTTTTTGCATGTTGTTCTCCAGTATGTCTGTAAATTCCTCTCTCAAATCACAGAAATACCTTGGAGAAATATTTCTTATCCATGCTGCTTTGTTCTGTAGGAAGTGAGGGTGTTCTTCAACAAAAAGTGTCTAGCTTCTCAGTGGAGCTATACAGATTATTAACCCTTAAGTAGCATTCTAATTCATTGGAATTAAGAAAAGGAGAGGATGTAAACAGGTTTCAAGAACAGGTACCCATTGTAAAATCTAAGATACAGGTCTGCCCCTCTCCCCATGCCTCCAGAAACATGCAGTGGCAGTTCATCCAGGCTGGAGCAAACCACAAAATCATCTTCAGGCTAAAGGAGAGGGTGACAGGACCAGCATGTCCATGGCTCAATGGTACCCCTCTTTTATGAATCCTGACCTCATTTATCCTTGTAACACAGAATTCATCATCTCTCTTGCAGGCATGTGCATCTGGCTTGACTGAATTTCCACTGTGTCAATCTGCTTCTCAAATCCTTTGAGCCAGCAAAGAACATTGGTGATACCTGAGTGGAAGCAAAAATGACAAAAAATCCTCCAGGCCATTTTGCAGTGGGAAATTGTTTCATGTTGTCTTTTGTTCAGAAAGATCTGACAAAAAGTCTACCCCAAGAAACCTCTCTGTCTTCTGTCTTACGTATCTTGCTAGTTAAACACAAATAGTTTAAGCATTAAATAATTGCAGTATTTTTTTTTTTAATTAAAGGCTTAGACATCTGAACACCTGTGTTTTACTGACAAAAAAAGTCTGTTCAGTCTAATGCTTGGAGTGGAGACAGAACTGCTCTTGAAGTATCATCCTGTGACTGTACTCTTCAGGCTGGAGCACTGCTTCTGCACTGTTACCCCAGCTCCACAAGCTCTAGGAGAGCTCTGTGACATTGCCCACACACTATATAGGTTATCAGGGATGATTGCTTATCCCTGCAGTTCCTGCAGAGTGAGATGACACCTGTGTGTGTATCCCTGCACTACTCCCCACAGAGATCTACCAAATTTCCTGAGCATTGAGAGGGACAGCAGCATTCACCAGACACAAGCCATGGTGGCATGGGGAGCAGGAAAGGTTCTCTTCAGGAGCAACAAGAAGATGAGGTACGTGGGTGCAGCCATAAGCTTTAATGCTCCCAGGAATCAACTCAACATTTTTTGGCCTGGCACAAAACCTCATTTGTCTTCTGCTTGAGAAATACAGGCAATGATACAGGCAATGAATCACAATGGTCACAATGCTCAAGTGCTACAAAATTGTTCTCCCAGCCCTGCTCGGAGTGTGCTGAGTCAGTCACTTGACCAGAAGTGAATCCTGCTTCAGGATTCAGAGCTCCTGGCCAGGAGCTCTCCATTGGGGTCCATCCCACCCCCAGCCGGGAGCAGCCCAGCCCATGGGGATGGGCACGGGGCCTGCAGGTGGCCAGGTTTGGCAGGGCCCATGGCTGGGCAGGGCTGTGGGGAGCTGGAGACCAGCCCTGCTGCAGCATGAGGGGCCGGGGCCTGACAGCCCTGGGGGCTGGGCTGTGGGGAGCCCCTGGGGGTCACCAAATTTTTTTGTCAAATTTCTGTTCTCAGAGACTTTTCTCTCATCTGGACATCTTGACGGTCTTTTGCTCCCTCTCCCTCAGCACTCCCTGACTTTGCTTGGCTGTAGGAACTCCCTGTGGATCACTTGCTCACTAGTGGCTCTAAAGCAGTCACCTCTTTGAGACACATGTGTTACTTATTGCACAGCCCCTCAGCCCTGCCTTTGGAGAGATTGGTGACACAGTGAGGAGGTGCACTGCATCATGCCTGCCTGCAGCTCCAGCAGCAGGAATTTCCCACCTTTCACACCAGGAGCTTCCAGCTTCCTTCTGACTACCTCCCTTGTCGACTACAGACTGTCTGTATCAAAAAAATCCCCATTTCCTGTGTTCAGCAGCAGTAGTCACTGCCTCGCCTTTCAGAGCTGCACCCGAGGGACCATTGCTGTGTCTCCCTTTCTACCCACCATGGTCTCAGCTACAGCTGCCCCTGAGCTGCCATCACCTGGGAGGCCATTTCACAGCCATGCCACAGCTCCCTGCCTCAGCACTGTGCTGTCTCTGCTTTACAACCCACTTTTCAGCCACCAAGTTTTAGTCAAAATTTTCTGCTACAAGTTACAACAGCTTCTTCCAGATGCTGGCTCATTTATAAGAAATGGGTTAGCCTTCACCAGCTTTACTCACTGTTAACCCTCCCTGACTCATGCTCCAGTTCAGAGAGTTCAATCCTGTTATGCTCTGATGATATTTTATTTTAAGTGCATCAGTATTTTGAGGGGAAAGACCTACTTTTAAGTTAGACAGAAAGAGACGAGGAGTTAAGGTTCTAAAAGGCCAACTTTGATACACTCATGGATCAAGGACATGAAGCCTATTCAGCTGTGGATCTCAAAGAATTGAAAGCATGAAATACTCCAAATTTTTTTAAAGTAAAAGATGAAAACAGATATAGAACACCCTTTTTGTCAAGAAAAGGGGAAAAAAGCCATTGGAAAGGAATATAGACTTTAGTGAATGAATAAGCATATGAAAAATGTGGTTAGGACTAGGCAAGGAGACACGAGGTGGGTAGATGGGAATAAGCATTATTAGAGAAAGCTGTTTCACACCATCTGTAGCAGAATTGAAAAGACAGACCTGACACCCCACAGTTGATTTAGTCCACGCTGAATCTGAACTCTAATGAAACTGTCATTTTGGCAATATCTTGTAACAAGGAGTCCTGTGTGACAGTTATGTATTTGCCCTTTAGTTTCACAGTTCCCGATTTTTAAATATATTTTGTTGCTATTAGTTTGACCGCCCCTAGCACTAAATCGCTGCTACTCTGGCATTCAGTGCAGAACTGCCTTGTGGAATGTCTCACTCAGTAATTGCCTCCACTGCCCTTTTCTTCCCAAGGCCATCATTACTGTTTGCCTCCCAGCTCTGCAAATCTGCCAGCAGCTCCCGAAGTTGTCCCCCAACCACACATTTCAGTGACCTCATCTCTGCAGGCCACAGTCTCTCTCACACTTGCCATAAACTCAGATCAACAAATCCACCCCCTAAAGCACAGATAATTATACTCCTCTACTGCCAGGAAGCTCTAGTACATCCTAGTGAATCAAATGTGGAACAAACCTAGATCTTTGCCAACAGGTGCAGTCTTTGTTTCTGTAGATGTCTACGTGCATCTTCAGTTGGAGTGTGAATGTCCCTGGGGCTTGCTTGTGCAACAGAAGTTTGTCTCAGGCACCCTTTCATGATCATTGGGAGAGATTAAATTTACTGAGTTGTGACAAAAAGAGTGAGTTTGGTTTTGTCTCCATAGAGTCTCACTCAGTTGCTTTTGGATACAACCACGGTTCAAATTCCTTTCAAAATCATTAAGCTGCATTTTCAGTAGGACAAAGCTTACTTGAAGGTAAAGAACTTAGGCTGCAATGAGATAAAAAGAATGTACTCTCATGGAGAAATAAATGGTTAAAGGGTAGGACACAAAGGAGTCCTTGGAGGAAGATCACCAGTGGAGTCCCACTGGGGTGTATTACATGTTGTTATTATTATATATTATATACAGTGTATTCCCACAGGAATGCATGGATTGATCTAGTCCTAAGTGACCTGGAAAGTGGGGTGAGATGAAGGAACAAAGTTTGCTGATAATAACAAATTACTCAAAGTAAATTTAGAGCCAACTGCTAAGAGCTGCAGAGGGATATCATAATGTAGAATGATTTGGAAATAAAAATGCAGTTGAATTCAATACTGATAAATGTAAAGTAATACACATGGGAGAAAAAGCCCAACTCTACATATGCAATGATAGTTGCCAAAGTAGCTGTTACTACCATGCAAAGCAATCTTGAAGTTATTATAGAGAGGTCCATGAAGATGTCAGCTCAGTACTCAGTAGCATTTAAAAAAGCAAATCAAATATTAGGAAAGCAATTAAGACCAAATCAGAAAATAGCATGAAGTTGCTGCACAGATTTACTGTGTGACTATGTTTGAATAGTGTGAGCTGTTCTGTCGCCATCCTCCCAGCTCAAAAAAGTGTTTGGGGAAAAAAACCAAAGATGCTGCAAAATCTGGAACAGTTTTGGTGTGAGAAATGGTCAACAAGACTAGGAACCTTTGTCTGGGAGATGAGAAAATGTCTAAATAATAGTGGCTAGAAGGAAGCAGGTGGAGAGTAAGTGTTCACTGTCTTCCAATATAGCATCAAATGGAATCAGTAGTGGTAGTTTCAAATAAAGCAAAAGGAGGTAACTTTTCAAACTACAGTTCAGCTGTGTAACTCATTGCCACAAGAGGCTGTGGGCACAAAAGGTCTCTGTGGGCTTAAAAGTCTCACACAAAGGGAATCTGTTGAGAGTTCCTGGATATGGAGACTCAGAGTTTTCCAAAGATGCAGACCTTGGGAGTGTGAGAGTCTGGAAATATGGCTGTGTCCTTGCTCTGTTTCTCCATCCCTTTTCCTGCTGTGGTGCTGATGAGCTGTGGTGGACCCACTACAAAAGTTCTGGTGTTTTATGGTTGTCCCCTTAAGAGATCAAAGTAAGTACCAAACCTCATCCTCTCCTCCTTGGAAGTGAGTGAGGCAAACTTAGCTCTGATGTCTATTTTATGCTGGAATAAAATAGTTTGGTCTAAGTCAGAAGGGAGGTGTAAGCTGTGTGACTTGGATTAATTTGGCATTCAGTGGGTGTGCGAATGATGACATACCCACCAATGGAACAGATGGTCTGGGCAGCAGAAAAAATAACTGGATAGCTATAAAATAAAGCAAGCTCCTTCCAGGCAAGTTCTTATCTTCATTTCACCTAAATAAACCTGAAACAATTTCATTGAAAGGATCAAGTTGTTTACCTCTTCCACTTGAGGTATATCTTGTGTCTTTGCTTAATTTGGGATTTGCCTCCTGGAAATTCATCTTCTTTCTGCAGCTTGAATTTGAGTCCTTATGTTATTAAATCTCTTGTTGAATCTCTTACACAGTGTTTATGGAGCATCATCTAGACCGATCTCCAGAAAGCTGAAATCAGTCTTACATGAATTTCTCCTCAGCCCTGTGCATCCTGGGGGCGGCAGCTGGGATGAAGAGATCCCGAGGCTGATGAGGCAGGAGTGATGCTTATGTCTCTGCAGGCATTGCTCAGCACTATGGGCAAGCAAAAACTCTGAAACCTCCTTAATTTGAGCTGAATCAATACTGAAGTTTTTGAAAGACAGCAAAGATATCAGTCCTTAACTAAAACTGCAGTAAAATACATCCCTAAGAGAGAGATGTATCCACTGTCTCTCCTTTTCTTCTCCTGCCCTTTCCACACACCCCACACAGCTCTTTGTGCTGTGGCCATACTGGTGTTGGAGGCAGAACACACAAATAACAGCCAGTGTTGCAGAAAGAATTTAGCAGATAGGTCCCAAAGCAAAAAAAATTTTATGTGCCCTTAAGTGACAGCAAGATGAATAATGACAATGTGATAAACAAAAGTATTCAGATTTTAATGGTAATACTAAAACTGAGAGCTCCCTGTCAGAGCTTTATCCCAGAACAATATTTCCACACTGCAGAATACAGTTTTCTCTGTTTTCATGTAATCTGATAAATATAGTTTCTGTTATCCTAAGCATGAATGTTTGTCAATACCAACTTTAAGTAATAAGAGGCTGATTTTGTTGCAGGAAAAAAGAATGAGTCATCCAGCTGAACAAAAACACTGCATTCTTGTAAATGTATCCTGTATATCTGTATACTTAAACAAGCCTAAGATATGATGATGCTGTATTGTTTCCAAGTAGAAACGGTATCCAGATCTCTGTGTGGGTGGATAGGTAGTGGGTGGATATAATAAAAATCTCTATGATGTATTGTACATATCCCTCTGTTGTTTTCAAATATGGTTCTGAATTATTAATACCTAAAAATGGAATTGTCCAGTTCTGCCCTTATGCATCACTGTTTATTTCAATATACCTAAATTTAGCAGGAAATGGTGAATATTTAATTGTGCAGCATAAATAATGAAGATTCCCAACCATTCTGGAAAGTCCCTGTTTCAGAGATGGCAAGTGCTTAATTTGATGTTTTATTGCTGTACTCTACTGCTAAAGTCTTCTGATTCATGACTCAGCCACTTGATATGCTGTGTTGAACTCCTCACTTTCACAAACCAGAGGGAGAAAACAGAGGGGTCTCTGACTTTATCTTTCATACCTAGGGCATCATTTACCAAGCAGATGCAAACAAGTAACCAAAGCCCTAACTTTGGCTTGCCTTTTACTTTGGGACCCACTAGTGGAAGATGCTGAGTCTTCTGCTCATTGTTTCCTTGACATGTTTATGCAAACCAGGCCTCCTTGCCTGTACTGAGTTTTCTTGGGGTGCTGCCCAGAAGGAAAGCTGTGTGCCTGTCCATGGGAGAGGCCTGGCGCGTTTCTGCCTGGCACCCCAAACAGTGGAGGCACGGCTGCCTGTGCTAAGGACGCGCCTCAGAGCCAGACACGAAGTTCCTCAAGTGGTTTGTAGTGCAGGATCTGCCCAGCCTGTGAAGGCAGGTACTGATAGGAGAGGCACTGACAGAGGCAATGTTGATCTCCTCCAGTTTTTGTCTGCAATGCTTTTCCCCCTTTTTTTGGCACTGGCACATGTCTGACGCCTCTCCTTCACTCTCTTTGATCTCCACCTGAGTGTTTTGCAGTTATGAAAATCTGTGGTTAAGGCATAATTGGGCTGTTTCCTTACTCCAGATCTCCAGGAAGTCCATGGCCTCTTCCAAAATCCAAGTGGGTTTCATAACACTAGATAACTCAAGGAAAACATAAAAATGTGGTTCATTTTGTTGTGGGCCAGCATGCAAATATGCAGCTGGATGCAGTGGGGCTGTGCTGGGCGCAGCTAGATTTGTTGAAATCACAGAAACATCCTGGAAGAGTTGCTAAGCACCTCCAGCAAGCTCTGCTCTCCTCCACAGCACAGCAGCCTGCTGCTCTTCCCTAACATAAAGGTGTTCTGGGCTGGGTGGAGGTTGCATGGTCCCTGTCTGGCCCCAAATGCATCCCTAAAAACATCAGGATCCCTTGATACCTGCTGACACAGGAGCCAGAGCAGTCCCTGCCCCTCTGTGGGACACAGGCTAAACCATCTCTGCATGCTCAGGGCTTCTCCCTCTGTGCATACACACTTCTAGAGGGGACAGTGCCAGCTGATACCACACAATCGCAGTTTTTTCAATAAAACAGGGAGCTAAAGTTGGCTTCAGACCTCAGTGTGTCACTGCTCAGTCTGGAATCCTAAATATAGTCCATATTTTGTGGGTCTAAGGAGACTCATCCCTATGAATCAAAGGGCTCCACCATTCATCTACTCCCTTTTCTGTACAGAGCCACATCTACCTCTATGACTTGAGTCCTCTTTGTTCATTGCCATGCACTGCACTAGCAAGGGGTAGGCAGAACCAGGAAAACTGCATATTTATTAGTCGTTTTAAAAAACTGCCCACATGTGTGCTATTGTAGGAGTAAGATGGCTGGCTCTGGTTGCAACTTCCTCTTCCCAAAACCCATCAACCATGGGGCATGTTGCAAGTCTGGCAACACGTTTACATAGAGCTTGTGAGCATGGCTTGGGGATTAAGGGAGGTAGTATCATGAAAAAGGATTCTACAGGATAGTCAAGCAGATACAAAGGCAGACTGCATGTTTCTTACACATCAGACTGTATCTTAATTCCAATCAAGACTGAATATCCAGGTAACTGAAACTTACCCAAGCTAGCAGAATATTCACCATATAATTTCTCCTCAGAACTTCAGAGATGCAGAGATGCCACCTTTTGATTTTCCTTCATTTGTCCTAAACACAGTATAAAATGGCCTACCTAAAAGCAAAAGTATTTCTAAAACATATTTCTTAAGCATAAAGGAATATAACCTGATTATTTTATATTGCATCCACTTTGTACATCCTTCCAGTATAATGTGAATTATGAATCCTGTAATTTCCCCCTTCCATTTGTAGAGAATGATAAGCAATTTTAACATTATAGTTAGTGCATCTGGTCTGGGTCAGCTTCATCTACAAGGCAGATAAAAGTGTTAACATCTGTATTTTGTGTCACAGAATCCTATGCACACAAATATAACTTCCATGGGGAAGGGATAGAAAGCAGTGCCCCAGCCAGGAATTATGAAGAGGTCTCTGAGTGTGATCGAAAATCTAGAGATTGACAGAGATAATTGGAATTGAATAGGGAATGTTATTAATACCAGAAGAGCACAGAGTGCTTTCTAACCTGGTAACAAGGCATATTATTGTGCTGAAGAAGTATGAAGCACAACTAAATAAAACTCGTTTGAATTATCCTTTCAGAGCCTACTGAGGAATGAGTGGCCACAGAGGTAATACAGAGCAGGGTAAAGATATTTTACAGCAGTATATTGCAATTGCAGCTTGCAAGACTATTGTTTAAATTAAGGACTTTAAAGTCTCTACTTAGAGGTGCTGCATGACTGCTTGTAAAGGAGTGTTGTGGTTTAAGCCCAGCCAGCAACCAAGCCCCAAGGCAGCTGCTTGCTCACTCCCCCACCAGCTGGATTTGGGACAAAATCAGAAGGCTAAAAGCTTGAAAACTCATGGGTTGTGATAAAGACAGATTAATAGGGAAAGCAAAAGCTGTGCACACAAGCAAAGCAAAACAAGGCATTCATTCCCAGCTTCCCATGCACAGGCAGGTGTTCAGCCATCTCCAGGAGACCATGGCCCCATTACATGCAATGGTTACTTGGGAAGACAAACTCCATCACTCCATACATTCCCTCCTTCCTCCTTTTTCCCACACTTCATATTCTGAGCATGATGTCATATGGTCTGGAACATCCCTTTGGTCAGTTTGGGTCACCTGTCCAAAATGCAGCCTGGTACTAACACAAGTAGGTAAGCTGCCTAGTCTACAAAGAGCTTGGAGGCTCTCAGCTCATAGTTCTGGCCTCATATAGGTTAATTACAATGTCTGAGGGCAGATAGGAAACTCTTCTTTTAATATATTTCAGTAATCTTTTCTCACTCTCAGGTAGTTTATGCCTCAAATGCAAACTTTTTTTTTTTTATTCAACTGATATTGAAGTCAATTTCAGCTTCCTGATGGAGCTTGCTGATAACTTTTTACCACTGGCAGCATCCCAGCTGATGATGGTTATCAAGGGCCTAGACTTTTCAACAGTAATTCTGGGGTTTTTGGTGTTGTTGAAAAGCAGGTGGGAGGAATAGCACAGTTACTCATGTATTTGTATAAGACATAAAGAGTGCAGTTAAAACTCCATTCCTAAGATAAAGTGACAATTTCCACCATGAGGATAAAGTCCACCTATCAATATCATCTTCAGGACAGAGCTTCAGGCTAAAGAATGAACTCTTGCATCCACTGAGAACCACCTTAAATGTTATCCTCCCTGCCTTTCAAAAGAGACATTCCTCTTGAGCCTTGCCTCCTCTGGAAAAAACCCCAAACCTTGAAGTACATTCACACAGGTTTATATATACAAATATAAACATATTTGTTTTATTTATATATAGAACAGAAACAAGACCCAATTAAAAGAAAACCAAAACCTATTAAAACAAAGCAGTGCTCCAAATGCACAATTTTCCCCAAGAGAGCCATGAGGCTGAGCTGTTAGTGGCAAATAGCAGATCCATCACTTCAGACTTGTGCTTGGATATTGCTATGAAGAAAGTAAAATGAAAAGCCACATGGAGCATAAGGGAGCACTCACTCTCCATGTGCCAGAATCACCAAATGTGTAAGAGAGAACACCCTTGTAAGACTGGAGGGGTTGGCACAACTCTGAGCTAGAGTTCAGGCTGCCTGCAAACAACATGCTGGAGTGACAATGACAATGTGCTTCACCACATCCCAAATATGTGGATTATTTGCAGCACTCAAATTGAGGAGGAAGCATGGGGACCATAAGATTTTTCACTCTGATAGAGAGTCCACTTACTTCCCTCATCTTCTAAGCAGTGTCTCTCTGTCTCTAATCAGGTCCTCTATCTTCTCCTCTCCCAGTGAGAACCTGGTTACTTAGTAAATGCCACATTGCTATCCCACATTGCTATGCAGCCTTCAAACTTACCTCTACTTTAGCTCATGCCAACAAAACCGTGCTGTGCAGGAAACTGCAAGGCTGCCCCAGCCCTTGGAATGTTTTGGCTGCCTAGAGGACAGGGTGGCTTTGTGTGTGGAGGTAGTGCTAGGTGGCATTAGGGGGACAATATGCAGGTTTCTGTGTAAAAGTTTGGGAGTGGGGCTGTGTACGTTTGTAGGGCATGCTTAGGTGCAGGTTAAGAGGCAGAGTTGGGGTAACCTGAAAAAAATTTGGAGCAGAGAGACTCAAGACCTGGCTAAGCTTCTTCAGCTCCTTTCCTTCAGCTTGACTGAGCTGGAGATGGT
Source organism: Notiomystis cincta (assembly GCA_013398075.1). Classification (NCBI taxonomy): domain Eukaryota; kingdom Metazoa; phylum Chordata; class Aves; order Passeriformes; family Notiomystidae; genus Notiomystis; species Notiomystis cincta. The sequence goes on from VZRX01008462.1 coordinate 157,777, forward strand.
CTGCCTTAACTGAAGTATTCTTGAGCAACTCTCCACACCGTGGCAAGCCTGATCCACAAACAATTCAGGAAAAGGGATGCAGAAAACTCTGGTCTCAATCTATGTCTTTCCAGAGCAGACCAGGATAAAAGTGCTATGTTGTCATTCCCCAAATGAATTAGAAGATTATTTTCAATAAAAGGTATGGCAAATTATCAAACAAAATGTCTAAATTCTTATCCCATTATTTTAATGTAATGAAAGTTCAGAAGGATGCACAAACTTGCCTTAGCTAGACAAGAAATAGTGCAACAGCCCTGGGACCTTATTGGAGGAAGGAGGCAAAACAGCCTTTTCATGACCTTGGTGAGCATGTTAATGGATTCCTTTACTTTCCACTCTGCTGTGTAAAATAAAGGCTTTACACCCAGAAGTCTCTTTCCTCTTTTTGCATAACCAGAATAAATCAAGCAAAGGGCTGGGGGTTTTTAATAGAATTAAACCCAGATCACATTTAGCTGGGAGAAAGTTATGGACCTGAAAGGGAGAGCAGAGGCACACAAGCATGGAGATCTAGTTGGGAGGCCAGTCCCAATGTGCAGAGGAAGGAAAAGGGCTGTAAGGGTCTGTCTGTTTGGTGGCATGTGCTGTAGAATATAGTGGAAGGGAGGGCAGAAGAAAAGAGAGTAGAGTGGTTATGTCCTGCTTGGGAGAAGTGAGGTGTGATGCTGGGTAGTGCAGGGAAGGAGAGAAAATTTGCAAGGGCTGTGGCCTGATTATGAGAGGCAGGACACGATGACTATTCAGTATACAGACTTGGGGTGTAAGGAATGCAAGTTCATTTCTAGTACAAATTAAAGCTACTTCTCAAAGTGCAGAGTCAGACTCTTCCAACAGATCAAGCTCCACTTACTCAGTGTCCTGATCCAGAACTGGGATATCCTAGGGAAATAACTGCAAGAACAGCACTGAGGATTTTCTCTTAGAGAGAAAGTCATGCCATTTTTCAAAAACTGTTGAATGTGGAAGTTGTTTAAGCAGATGTTCCCTTTATTCTTGTTGTCTAACAAGTGTTATATCCCATAATTGCAAAATAATAACACCCCCTTAGATAAATAAACAAAAAACCAACATGCTGTTTCTCAAATTCTAAAGCTGAAGGATTGTGTAGGCATGTTCCTGATGTCTCTGGTTTTGGAAAGGCAGCCTGGATTAGCGTGGCTGCCTGGATGTGGAAAGGCCATGAGCTAGCTCAGGCACAGCAGGGTGATGGTTGGGCAATATATTGTGAGGATTTGGCAGCTTTGTTACAGGAGAAAATTATACTGGGTACCCATGTAGGCTATTGCAAAGCTCTTTAAAGCAATACACAGATTAATAAATAATTGAAACAGCTTAAAGAAATAGGAGGAGAAATTTGCTGTAATCAAGGGACACATGGTGCAAAATAAGGCAGGATCCCAAACTCCATTAAGAATAGGTGCATGACTAAGTGGTATCTTGACCAAAGGCAATGCCAGCCTACAGACAGGTGTGTTACAGTCACTGAACAGCCTACAGGTGCTTGAGCAATTTTTAAATGTGTAACACATCTGCCATTCCTTTCTGTGTCAGATCAATGGAGAGACAAAGAGAGAATATCCAGAGGCCATGGAAGACCCAGACATCACGGAGTCAGACCCCAGATTTTAAACAGTCTTTACCTTGAGATGATATTCCATCTCATGACATATTGAATATGGAGTAACACCATGGAAATGATTCTCAGACATGAACTTTCAACAACAGCTCATGGAAAGTGAGTAAGGAAAAGTGAAATGCCCTATTAATACCATAGCTGACAAAACAACAGTGAAGTCTTTCCCTCTTTGCCAAGTATGCTGTAACTAAAACATTAATTGGCTAATGGCACTATTCTTGAAAAAATATTTCATTATTATTATTTTCCAGGAGGCTGCTTACTCACAAAAATTGTATTTCCACTTAGAAGAGGAGAGTTTTGCTACAGGAGCTTAAAAATTTTTCTATGAAGTATGGAAATTACCTAAATGTATTTCACCTAGTTTTTTCTTGAAAATAGGAGTTGAGTAACAATTACATAAATGAAATATTGTTACACCATGGTTAAATTGCTTACTCATGTAAGAATTAAATTAAATTATGCTTCTGCCCTTTTTCTTGGAACAAAAAAGAGAGGGTAAACACATTGTTGCCTCCTCTGGATTGAAAAACTTGACGATAGAAATGGAAAAACTAAGGAATTGGAGGAGAGATCTTTTTTAACAACATTAAACAAAGCACATAAACTTTCCCGAGAGCTGTTTGAAAATACCAGAAAACCCTATAGCACATACCATTATCACTTCAATCTACCTCTCAAATAAACTGTCAATCCCACACACTATCCAAACTTTCCATACCATCTGGCAGGAAGTTTATACATAACCTGAGAAAATTCCTCAGATTCCAGTCTGGATGGCCCCAACAGTGTGATTTGTGAGGTTGCTCTAACTAAGCAACACATTTGAATACTTGTGCTACACATAGCCAAATTTCTTAGCCCTTGGAGAAGACTTTCATCTTTTATAGAGACAAAGGAGAATGGAAAAGAAAAAGTATGCATTCCAGTATTTATCTAAGTACTAGAAATCTGAACACTTGTATACTGTATATTGGCAGAGAGTGAGAGGTTGAAGTCTGGCCTGGCTGGAAGAGATCCAGCAAGATCTACAACACTTACTTAGATTAGAAGAACAAATAAAATCAGTAGTTTTATCAAAATGAGCTATTGCAGTATGTGCATACTTTACAATCAAACAATAATAATGAAGATGTTCTACAGTCAAATAGCTCCATAATATCCTATAGCATAGCCTCAGTAACTCTGCTGAATATGAAATGAGTTCCAGTCAGGAATATGAGTTACCAGCAAAAGACATCTCACTCAGAGAGCTAACTTTACACCAGTAACATGGGCTCAGGATAAGTCCTTTGGCTTTTCTGAAGCTGCTGGAAATGTAAAAATATGGGCAGGCTTTCAACTCCAGAAGTGCCAAGCACATACACACTACACAATTACCTGACTGTGCAGGGAAAGCCTTTAAAATGGCTTCATGATTCAAATCAAACACACTCTTACTGTGAATTGCACCACTTCTAATTACAGTTTCCCAATTTCAGATAGAAATAACTTCTCGACAATATTAGCAATGGGAAAACCACCTAGGTGAAAAGTATGCTGCATAATGCATTTAAACTGTGCTCAGTAACAGCCCTTTAAACTGGCTAAAGCACTGTCTGGTTTAAGTAGGAAGGTAGTATCTTCATGAAATAGTATCACAGAATCATAGCATGGTTTGGGTTGGAAAAGACCAGAAGTTCATCTGGTCCCAACCTCCCTGCCATGGGCAGAGACAACTTCCACAGACCAGGTTGTTCACAGTCCCATACAATGTGGACTTGAAAACTGGGATGGGATGGGGCATCAGCAAGTTCTCTGGGAAACCTGTTCCAGTGCTTCACCATCCTCACAGTAAGGAATTTCTTTCTAATATCCAGCCTAAATTTCCCTTCTTTCAGTTTGAACCCATTACTCCTCATCCTATCACTGCAGTTCCTGATGGAGAGTCCCTCTCCAGCTTCCTTGTAGGCCCCCTTCATGTATTGGAAGGCTGCTGTGAGGTCTCCATTCTCTTCTCCAGACTGAATAGCCCCAACTTTCTCAGCCTGTCTTCATAGAGGGGTTGCACTAGTGCCCTTATCAACTTTGTGGCCCTCTTCTGGATTTGCTCTAACAGTTCCATGTCTCTCTTATGCTGGGGGCACCAGAGCTGGATGCAAGACTACAGGTGAGGTTTCATGACAGCATAGTCAAGGGAGAAAATCATCTCCCTTGACCTGCTGGCCACACTCCTTCAGATACAGCCCAGGATAAGTCAGCATTGCTCAAGTCCAAGTATTTTCTGTTTCTCTCTCTAAAAGAGACACAAGGAAGGACAAATTGGTTTGGTCTTGAACCTGCTGGCACCTTCATATCCTGACATAACTTAGCTTCAGGGGAGTTGTTTCTGAGGGTCTAAAATAAACAGTTTCCAGATCAGCCCAGATAAGAAGTGCAGAAACACTGAGAAAATGGTTGTTATCACAATATTTAAGTCCACATTCGAAGTAGTAATAAGTATTCGTGCGCATTTTAAAAGATTTTTTCAATAATATTACCAACCAGCTCTGGAAATTGTAATATGCAATATCTTGCATATGTATCCAAGATATTGGGTGCTTATTAAATAATAATGAAATCTGAACTGTTGGGAAAATTTTGAAACTTATATTCCCTGAAACAAAGTCTATATCACACTTAGGACCTTTTTTGGTTAATGCAACTTGATCTCCATTGCACAATTACCCTGGGTAATCTGTATCAAAATGCAGATATTCTCCCACCACACTGTATAGACTGTGAGAACACTTAAATTGCAGATGACTGAGATAAAATGGCTGGGATTTTTTATGCTGACACCCTGTGTGTTATTTGCCTAGCCAAGTTTGTCACCTGTGAGGAAACATATGCATCCTCAGAGGCAGATTCTGGAGAAGAGTAGGAAGAACATTGGAGGATTATTTGCATTCAAGTCATTTTGCCTCAAGCTTCAATACAAAATCTGTGATTTGCAGCCCAATTTAAAGAAAATCCCACTCTCTCATCTGTCTAAGTTAATTTAACAGCCCTCCTGCTTTGAAGTCCAGAAAGACTTTTTTAATGAGGATAGAAGTAAAATGCTTGGGATAAAACTCATATAAGTGCTCCAATTAACAGGCCAGTTATGACACACCTAAAACCTGTTTCTCCACTGGTGGCAAAGCAGAAACACTGCTCACTACACCACAACACTGATTTCACCTGGAGAGATTTGTGTGTGTGACCTACAATGCAACTGCTAGAATTGTACAGTCAGAGTGCTTAAAAAAACCCCCACAGATATCCAAATACAGAAATCAAAGTCAAACACGGATCAACAGCAAGAGAGAAATTGAATTGTACTAGTGAGAAAGCAGACAACAATATTTTTAATTGCAGCATTTATTTATTCGACACAATGACCTCAAAGTGTGTTATTAACATTAATTATTTTTTCTATTGCAGCTCTCCATTTGTAGATATCTATTAGTATTTCCAATTTTCAAATAAGAGATGGAGGTTTTGAATCTGACCCAAAGACAACTAAAGCCAGCAGAAGACTTTTGACAGAGCTGGGAGGACAAGCTATGTGATCTGCTCTCCAAGACAGAGAGAGGATCTACCCATACTTTTTGTACACCTTCAGACTAAGAAAAAACATTGTGCTTCCAGCTATCATGGGTTCATTTTTTATGCCTGCAACAGAAAAATACATTGGGTCATACTTCTGTGACAAAATACTAGCTGTGACAAAATACTAGCAAACCAACGTGGCAAGGCCATAAGCTATCACTTCTACTATTAAAAATTAAGTGAAAACCTAAGAACAATCTTTGACTAATTTTGAACAAGGTTCAGAATTCCTTTACATGAATTTTATAATTTTTCCACCTAATCATGTCTGTGTGCACTGAAGACAGTATAAGGACAGGAAAGCAGCAACTCGGGTCACTAACTGAACCAAGCTGCACATTTTCCCAGTGCCAGCTGATTTATTAAACCAGCCAATGCATTCTCAGCATTAAGAGACAAAGCTTTATCCAAGAAATTGCTTTAGAAATGTCACTGAGAGATCTATTAGCTGTAACACAATGGGTTAAAATTATGTGCAATGATTGCTACACTCATTACCATTATTTAACATCCCCAGGAAAAGAACAGAAAACAGAGGAGTCTGGAAGAAAATGGAAGTAGATTTGAGTATACAAAACAAGGTTAAAAGGAAGCCTTAAAAAGAACAGAGTGAAGGAGGCTGACTCCTTTCAGTGTAGATCAAGCTGTCCAGTCAGCTCATGATTTTTACTGTTGCCAGTAAATGAAACATTATCATAATTATATTTCTGTTTCCCTGTAGAATCGGGATACAAAGGATCTGCTGCCATTCCCAATGCAAAACATTCCCAAAGAGTTTGGAAACTGCCAAAAAGGAAGAAGTGCTGAGAAGTTCAAAACTGTTCATGTAAGAGGAGCCTACTAAATATAGAGTGCATAAATGAAGAATTCCATGTAAAATTGCATCCGGTGACCAACTATTTGGCTTCTTTTTGTCTTTTCTATGAAAATCTTGAGGGATTACTTACAGAAAAGGGAATGTTGGTAGTTACATCCAATACATTTGCTAATTCAGTGGCATCTGCAGAGCCCACTATTATTTTGTAAGCTCTTTCAAAATCTTGACATTATTGATCAATGTCAGGGCTGCCACCAGCTCCCATTGACTCACTAATCATGAGCATATTACCCAACTGATTTTTATCATCATGCTGTGCTGCAGAAGGATCCATGGCTGAAATAGCAATGAGTAATTTTTTCAGCAAGATGTTTTCCTTCTGGGAAGCAATCCTTTGTAGTTTTATGCATATCAAAGCTTCATGCATTTCAAAAAAAAACCCTCCAAAACCCCAAGCATAAAGGATTTTGGGCTGTCGTTTATGTATGTTCAGACAGTATATGAAATAGTTTTCCACAATTTCAATATGCAGTAGGAATTTTTTTCAATGACTGGTGGACACAGCTTATACAAATCTTTGTTTGGCTAACACCTTGGAGCACAAGTTGTTCTGCTACAGTACAAATACAGACAGAGACAGTGTCTTGAAAGGTTATAATATGCTGACTGTAAAAAAGTGCATAGTATTGATTCATCTTCATTCTCTCAGCTGTTCCTGTCTTAATGATGTTGTTTACAAAGCAAATTACTTTTTCTGCTCCTATCTTAACCTGGGGTCTGGCTGTTAAATTAGGTTTTGGTTGTTTGTAAATCATTGGTAACCTATTTCTACAGAACTGACTGAAATTCTAGGTAAAAATCTGCAGCTCTAATCCTAACTAACCCTTTCCTAGAGAAGTACTTTATTAATTTTTTTAAATAACTGTCCTTCATCTCTCAGACTGCAGTTTTACAGCTTTAATGCCTCAAGAAGCAGCTGCCACTGCTGTTGCAGTGACCAGAAGGATGCTGAAGGAGTATTTGGTGGATTGCAGTTGCAAAGAAATGTGTTTTTCCAAGATCCAGCAAAGATATGTGATAAGAGTGGTATTATTCTGTTAGCAATACTAGGATTTATTTGCTTAGTTTTACCCTACCTCTCTTTTTACCCTGCCTGATTTTGATTTTGGTGAAACAGTCAGTTCACCCTGGTAATGACTTAGGAGAAGGCAGCAAGGAGCATGATGATTATGTGACCTCTTCTCAGAGGGAATTTCGCCTTACACCAGTTAACAAACACTACTAACTTCACTTTACAGAAATGGCTCCCCTCTTCTCACCTCTACCCATCCTTGTCCTTTACAAGGAGGGGCTTTTGTTATTTTGTTAGACTATTTATGCCAGTAGCAGAGCCCGAGCGCTATTGCCGTCAGAGTAGCTGTGCTGAGACCACGTGGTGCCTGGCTAATGCTGCGCAGTCAATTATGCAGTATCCGGGCAGAGAAGCGATCGCAGCACGTAGGAACGTGAGGATAAAGGGATCACCTGATGTCTCAGCCCCATCCTTACCGCTGCTGCTACTGGGGAAGGGTCTCTAAAACGCAGGCTCCTGCACTTTATTTCATTCTCTGTCTCCTTCCCAGTTTTGTAGCAAAATACTTGCTTTGTGTTAGGCACCGATGCAGTCGGGCATATATAAAGGAGGGGGGTTTTTAATAATATTCACCTTTATCAATCAGGAGAGTTCTCCTTTTAGTACACTGATAGTTAATACTGCAGCAGAAAGGCAATTACAATTACACAGACTCATACACATTCCAAAGACAGGGCTTGGCTATTTTTCTCTCCTTTAAGAGGGTGAGGAGAACTGCTTGCCATACTTGGACTAAAATCATCTCAAGCTAGAACCAGTCATACCTCTTTAACTTGCATCACCATGGGATGTTCATAAAATCAATGTGATACGAAGCACTTTCATGATCACATTTACATTTTTCACTTAGGAATTTGAAAAATTATTCCTCCTGCTGTTTTCATAACACTGGTGCCACAGCAATACACAATTTTGCTCGAGAGGGATGTGAAATATTAAAAAATGACAAAACCTGAGTTAAATACCTGAGTTAATTCCTCTCCCTCCATTCCTAATATTTACCACCCTATCTTCTGTTGTTTGTACAGAACTCCTCTTACTCTCACGGTCAGAAACCTGAATCTTCAAGCTGCAAAGAAAAGGTTATCACTTCAATTCATTTGTGGGCAAATTGCTCAAACTCAGCTGTCAATCAACAGTCCACTCCAGCATCTGAGCTGATTTGTATCTACCATGGGTGTTTACTCGACAGACTCTCACAAGCAAACTGGAGCAGAGAAAATGTGTCTACTGATAACATCATGCAGACAACACGTTTTCTGCAGATAGCATTTGCATTATGTGTTTACTGTTTGCAGAGCATCTGGAAGACATCAAATGGAAAGGAAGATATGTTTCTTTTTCTGAGCACATATCCCAACAACAACAAAAAAATCATTACTCCACAGGAAAGCACTTCAGATGAGGAAGCCTAGATATAACTTTGCCTTTTCTTCCTGCTCCCTTTTTACATATTCTGTTTCTTTTCATCCTACTCCATGGCCTTTCTGTCCCCTACTTTTTTAATTCCTGTTATTGTTACTTCGGAAAAAATTTAACTAAAGGAAGAGAAAAGCAGATGCACTCAGACCTTATTCCCATAGTTTTATCTATTTTATGAATTTTAAATATGAATAGAGATTGAAACTAATCAACAGATGGTTGGAAATGTGAATATTCATGAATTCTGAAATCCTGTATTACTTTGCCAGGTATTGTTTGGATGTAAAGAATATATGTGTAGTCTAATCTCCACTTTTAGAAAAGAAATCTCACAGTCTCTTCAGCTGTCCCATGCTTGATGAAGTGGACATTCTGGACAATAAACTGTTGTACATGCATGTATCCTTTGAAAAGGAAAAAAGAAAAAAGTAAAACCAGACAAATATCCTGATGAATTTCTAAGGCACTCTGAAAATCAGCCACCCCAAAACTTCAGTTTGATGAGAGATTAGTGTTACTGTAAGCTAACTATAGTTTTGATCCAAAATCCAAGGAAAAGCTGAGGCACTCACAACACTGAACCAGTGAAGAGATGTGAAATTAAGTATAAGTAGTTATGAATCTATGATTTCCCTTAGGCAGACACTGATGTCTAGCAGCAATCTGTTTTACATAAGTAATAAGCTGCTGCCACCTTCTGAAAAAAGTGCAGCATGACTACAAATGCCATCTTTCTCACAAGGCCAGAGTAACAACATACACATTCTGAGCCAAGAAAATTAGGCAACAGAACAAGTTCTGCTCCAGCATCAATACAAAAAAAATGTGCTGCACTTAGAAATTCTTGCTCTATAAGCTAATCTGAGGGTGGTGTCAACACTTCCATGCAAAAATGTAAGCATGTCATCCTTATCCCAACTTAAGAAGACATTCTGACATCCTACTGACCTTCAGACTGGTAAATGTGACACTGAAGCAAGACAACAGGAGACTGTGATTCCCTGTAGCCATATCCTTCTTTACCTTTTAAATGCTGACCTGCTTGAAGAAGAGTTTACTCTCCTTGGAGATGCCTTCCAACAACAGCTCCCTCACTATAAAGCATCAGAAATTGATCATTTTTCTTTGTGTTTTCTGCAAGAAGCTGCTGCCTCAGTGTCACCACCCAACAATCAGGGATCAGCTTTCTGGTAGAACTGGATACAACAAGGATGGTGGGATGAGTGACCCTCTGGGGCCCCACCAACCACCACTGGCTGTGTGCTGATCCAGAATAGGGAGCTTCTGCTCAAACAGAGTAGTTCCACATCTTTGATGATTCTGAGAAGGGATGACCTGGTGCATTTTTCCCTCTGCCAACTTCAACGTGCACGATACTGTCGTGAGCATTATTTTGGTTTATATTCTGGAAGCAAAATATATCAGAGGGTACAACAGCAGAGCAGCAACAAACCAGTGTCACCTCTAGCAAATCAGTGCTTCACAGTCAGTACCTCTGCTATGAATAGATTGATCATCTCTCCAAAGTATTCCTAAAAATAAAATTGTGGCATTTTAGCCTGATTTTCAAAGCAAATAAGGATTATATCATCTTACTATCTAGGTCCTCCATCTTCCTATAATCTTTTAATGTATTGATCAGTTTCAACTAAAACTGACATGAAATTTAAAGTGTCAAAATTATAATTTATAGAAATTTAGAAAATCCATAGAGCACATAGGCAGACAAAATCAATCTTCAACAGTTGCACTGCTGACAGGCCAACATGCCTCAATGAATCACTGAACTACAGTCCTGTGGTTTGGGAGAGAAGGAGAAATCATGACCCAAACTACAAGATGCATGTGAATTTCCAGGGCAACGCCCAAGGCTCCATGATGGCAGAATATTAAAGTGGATTTTTTTTGAGGCAGTTCTAAATTATGCTGGGAACATGGCCTAAAACAAGCCAAAAAGACAAAGGAGTACAAAGATGTCTTTAAACCATTCCTAATATGGGGGTCTTTTGCTACTTATTCTAAGCATCCTGACATAATGATATTTTTGATGCAGCTATTAAGCTTCTTCCAGTAATTTAAGAAAAGTATGAGTCTGTGCTTAAAGATGCTTGGAAGAATGAACCAAATAAAAATGAAAACACAGAACTATCACTTGACCTGCTATGGCATCCCTTAGTACACAGCTCAAAACCCATCAGCACCTCTCTACATTTACTGGCAAGTTTGTTTCTCAGTGCTGGTAGACAGGTCTTAATGTGCCATTCCAGCACTTTGAGGTTGCATGCATCTAATGAAAAATAACAAACCAGCTGTTTAGAAGGATTGCTGATTTTCAGGGATAATGCTGTTATTAATTTGTGTCACAGAATCAGCGTTAATGTCATGATAAAACAGAAGTTGTGACAGATGTAAAACTGATTAATTTTATTGGAAGTATTTGTCTGAAACTCATTTAGCAAAGACTTCAAAAACTTGCACGGAGAGTTCTTCACCATTGTTTTGAGTGATTAAGATCCTATGTGGGATTTTTTTGCAAGTCAAGAGGTCACAGCTTTGTACTCTGTGACTACTGTGTTTCTGTTTTTGTAATTTCTGAACAGAAGTGCCATGCCTGGAATGGAGTCTTCCACAATTTCTTTTTTGTCTCTTTGTTAATTTGTTTGTTTCCTCAGGTTCACAGAACCACCAGCAGTTTCAGTGACCCCCACCCAACGCCGATCTCTTGCGGGTGTCATCTCCCCGTGTGGACTTGTAGAATTGTAGAATCACAGAATGTTAAGGACTTCCACAGAATGAATGGAAGGGACCTTAAAGATCATCTAATCCCAATCTCGGTGCCATGGATAGGGACACCTTCAACTGGACTAGACTGTGCGAGGCCTTATCCAATCTGGCCTCGTACACTTTCAGGGATGGGGCATCCACAGCTTCTCTGGGCAACCTGTTTCAGTGCCTCATCACCCTCACAGTAAAGAATTTCTTTCTAACATAGATCTTAAAACTCCCCTCTTTCCCTTCGAACGCCTTTCTCCTCCTACCGCGGCGGCTCCCGACGGAAAGTCCCCGTGTGGGGCGGTCCCGGGGCGGGGCCCGCCGGAGCTGTTCGGGCCGGCGGGTGCTGAGCGCGGCCGCTCCGCCTGGT
>VZRX01008462.1:170027-227145 GCA_013398075.1 Notiomystis cincta
TGGGCCGGGAGAGGCGGCCCGGCTGTGCCCGAGGGAACCTTTCCGACGTGTATAAATACCTTAAGGGAAGGGGGCTTCCAGGAGGATGTTCCCAGGCTCTTCTTGGAGGTGCCCAGCAATAGGACGAGAGGCGACGGTCAGAAACTGATAAGCAGGAAGTTCCAGCCGAACATGGGGAAGAACTTCTTTACTGTGCGGGTAACCACGCACGGGAACAGGTTGTCCAGAGAGGCTGTGGAGTCTCCCTCACTGCAGATACTCGATATGATCTGGACACAATCCTGTGCCGTGTGCTCTGGGATCACCCTCCTTGAGCAGGAAGGTGGGACAGATGACCCACTGTGGTCCCTTCTGACCTGACCGATTCTCTGAGGGTTTTGGGGGTGTTTGGACTTGGGGAAACCCACCCCTCAGCACCCGTGCCTCTGCAGAGCTGTTGGCAGGGCACTGTGCCAGCTGGGAGCCCGACAGTGGGACGTGCGTGTTCACCGGCCCCACACTCCCTGGGGAGCCAGAGAAGTCCCAGCTCCCCGGGAACTGTGCATGTTGGGCACCTGGGAAAGCATGAAGTGCTGGTCCCAGCTGTGCCATAACCTGGTGCACAGCCTGAGAGCAAGCACCTGCCTTTCTTTTTGGGAGTGCTGTCCAAATGTCATTGCCTAAGACAGATTTTCACTCACTTCAGTCAAGATTTTTCCTGCTTAGGAACTCAAGAGCTAGACTGAAGAAGACAAGGATACCTCACTGGTAGTCCAGAGACAGCATGGACATTCTCCATAAGCTCCTCTGGAGACTAGGCCACATCAAAAGCAGCAATTTGTTCAACTCTTAAGCATATTTAGGAACAACATAATCCAGAACAAGCAGCTGTAGATGAAAACAAGTCTGGATTTCTAAATTTGGAGTCTGTTTCCTAGCACCTGATTCAAAGAATTTATTTGCCTTCCCCCACCTCCTGTTGTAACAGTCTCCTCTTAACTAATTCTGACTTAATTTCATTATCTCTGTGGACAATACTTTCCCAAATGTCATCTGCATCTTACTCAGCAATAGATCTTATTTGAAGTAAATTAGTCACTGCATGCAACAGGAAGAAGACCTGGTGTTGGTGTGGGTGGAAACAGTGCCCAGATGTGCCTGCTGTTACTGCTCTCTTGGTAGGGGCGACCTCAGACTCGAGGTCCATTCAGTCCTGCATGTTCCCTGAGAATGTCAGTGGGAATCCCCTGGGAAGACGAGACAGCAGAGGCTCGATTTGTAGAGGCATTATGATGCCCAAATGTTTCTGCAAAGTGCATGGGTAGGTAAATTAGAGCTATTGGAAGGATTTAGGGCAATAGAGATGAGGCAAGCTTAAGGTACCAGTAAAACCCAAGGTGTGATTTTGACATTTTGAACAGAAGTATTAGTTCCACAGTATTATTTATGTAGTAGCTTCAGGGTAATTGTGTTTCATAAGCCTTGCGTGATAGAAGGCTTAAGATGAGATTTTATATCAAAATCACATAGACTTAGGCTTCATTTTGACCTGATTTAATTCTATTAAAACCTGGAACTAATTTAGAGTGCAGTTATGGCACAATATAAAAAATATATTGTACAAATGATGTTCTACCTATTAGAAAGCTTGAATTTCTCAAATTCCTTGAGTTCTTGAATTCTGGAGTTCTTAAGTGCTCTGCCTTTTTGGCAGTTTTTTCTGACTATCAGCACTGGACTTGCAAGGCAATTTCAATTCCTAGCTTGCAAATTGCTCTGTGTCCTGTTAGTTTTATTTAAAAGTCTGCCTTGTGGGTGATGGTGGTATTGGAAGCAGAGGATTATTATTTCTTAATGCAATTACACCAGAGCTGAAGCAAAGCCACAAAGGAAAATGAACTTTTATTCAAACATCTTTCAGCTGTGACATAGACCAGGAGAGATAAAATTAAGATTGAAGTATTTTGCTCTGATGTTTTGTTACCAGTGCAATCTTGAAGTACATTGAAAAAACAATGAGGATGATGAAGGCATGTCCCTTTTCCTTTCTGTCACCCCATAAATGAGTTCAGGAAATTTAGGAAAGAAATTTTCATTTCAAGATTTTCTTCCATGAGGAGATCACATTTTAGCTGTTCCTTTTTTTTTTTTGCTTTCAGAGTACAATGTTCTTGAGTCTTCTGCTGTTTTCTTTCTGATAATACCAAACCAACATTCATCCACACCCTCATAATTCCAAAATATTTCTGAGCATTGGAGTACAGTGATCTCTAAGATCACTAGTGGTGAGCAGTGGGAGGATTCAGCATCAAGGTAAACTAATATCAAACACATTCAGGAGTTGGCAGTGGAATAACCTTTTGTAACAAAGCCTTCATTCAGACAGCTAACTGGGAGCTTCATTATTGGCAGGGCAAGTCTGTATAAAGGATGGAGGAAGCAGAATAAATAAAAAGCAGGATTAAAGAAAGCCTATTGTGTTTGCTCCCAAAGAAAAAAACATTTCACCTCTTTTTCTAGAGAACAGCCAGCTCCAGCATCTCAGTGTTGACCTGGTGTATCAGTTCTGTACTGCTCATTTACATTCAACTTAAATGCAAGTTGAAAACAAAAGAGATGATTTTTCTGCTGACCTGTGGCTGATAGTGCTTTGTTCCCGTGAGTGGTGGTTGCAAGTGGCTCCTTGGAGTTTGCCTCCTTAGTTTTTCATGCTGACTTCTTATTCCCCAGGTTTGGAGGTGTTTCTAAGGATCATGTATTCCCTTGCTTAAACCTTTACTGTGGAAAAAGAGTCTTCAGCTCAATAGGCTGTCTCCTCCCATGCCATATGTCTCTATCAGGCCAATTTTCCTTTTTGCCATTGATTTACCCTTCTGAAGATGATCTGGGGAAGTGGGGCTTGTCTCTGCCCCTGCAGGGCATTGATCAAGTCATTTAAACCAGACAGGTAGCGTGAAACTCCTTTCCAAGACAGAAGCAGAAGTCTGGGCTGTGTTGTTTGAGACCCAGGTCAGTCTCTTGGACAGTTATTTGTAAAATAAATAGTTGTGTGAAGACTGTGTAACTCATTTATATCTAATAAAAGTTGCCCTGGCACCATAATGATAATGTTTATTAAAAATTATTTTTGGGCTTTTATTAACAATGAGTTATTGGGGGGGGGGTTGCACCTGGATGTTGCTTTTTAGTCAAAGTTGAGTTTGAGAATCCAAATTAGGCAAAGCTTCCTTTGTCATTGGATGAGCAAGAACCATTTCACACTTTCTATTATTAGATCTTGTTTTCAGTTATTTATGTTTTTCTAACTTTAGGCATTTGCCTTGAAATTTTCTATGCCTTACCTACTACTGAAAAAACCAAGAAATAAGAATTTTGCTGTTCAGTCAGAGATAAACAGTTTTCCCACTGCTCCCATGAGCTCCAAGACTTCAAGCATGTTCTTGATACTGTTGAAGAGCGGGTGCAAGGAAGATTCCCTACACTGATGGGAAAGCACCTTTCCTTGTGCAGGTCTGCCCACACAGAGTGGAGTTACAACCTTGTCTTCAGTAATTGCTTTTCTGAGCATCAATCTCCTTTACAGGGTATCCTTTGCAGAGGTTGAAGAGCAGAGAGCACCCTGGCACTTCAGGGTGCCCAGAGAAGGAATGAAACTTGAGTGGGGAACTGCAGAAATAGACAGTCTTGTGGCTAAAGTTGTCAGATACTGACTTGTAGAATCAGATTTTACCCCTCTCTCTTCCCTGCACTGCCTGAAGATTGAAGAAAAAATGACTTAAACTACAGGCTGTGTCACCTAACAGATCATGACTTTTGTTAGTCTAACCCAAAAGCTTGTGCTCTGATTGGCAAAAGTACTTAGTACTTACAATTTTAATCAATAAGGATTGTACATTGAACATAGCAAAATGCTATAAATTCTAAATATTCTGAAAATCAAGATTTGAATGTCGTAAATGAGGAACTTAAAATTGGTGGTCTCTGATGATTTTTAATTATCATGTGCACTGCTTCATCAGGGTGCCACCTTATGCTAAATGTCTTTCATTCCTGTAATGATGTTTTATAAATAGGTACTAGAAGCCTATTGAATTATGCAGAGTACTATAAAAGGTACAAAAAAGGTGCTGTAACTGCTATCTGTAAGTCATATTTAAACCTATTTTCCTTAATTCAGATTTTAAAAGTACACTGATGCTAACAATCCTGTTTGTTGTATTGCTGAAACATCCAGGTACCTAGAGAGGTTTTCTATGCCATGTGCTTCTAATATGAATTCCTGAAGACATCCTAGGAGAATTAACTAAAACTGAGGCAGATGCTACTTTGCTTAACAAAATGTGCACTAATGAACATGTTCCTCTTTCAGGAAGTTGCAAAGAGGCGAAACAATACCTTAACCAAGAAAAAAATGTGTTTTATATAAAAAAAAATCACTCAGCCTCCCCTCATAAATAACTGAACTTCTCTGTTTTTCCTGGCAGAGGAAGAATACGATGAGCCTCCACAGAGTAAGGCAGGACAGGACATTGTGCTGCAGTCACCTGTGGACTGGGTGCTTTTGGATGGCCGAGAAAGTTCCGATGACCACGGAATTGTGCACTACGAGTGGACACTGCTGCAGGGAGACTCATCTGTTGAAATGCAGGTACGTGTGCAGTGCCCCTGTCGTGTTCAAGTTTTAAATGTACAGCTAAAAATATTCAATATATTCAAAGCTGTCTACCAGGCACCAAAATTAGGGTGCCTGTACAACTCAAACATTTCTTTCACAGAAATGTAGAGCAGCCCAGGTTGGAAGGACCTCAAAAGATCATCTGGTCCAACTCTCTGTGGGACAAGGAGCCTCAATGAGATTATCTTATCTGTCCAATCCCATCTTGAAGACCTCCAGTGAAGGAGACTATGCTGTGTCCCTGGGGAGTTTGTTCCAGTGATTATTTCTAGTGGCTTACACAGTTAATCTCTATCCTGGATGGCATGGGACAGCCAGCAGCAAACAAGTAGATGATAATATTCCACTGTACTTGAGCTCTGCTGCACTTGGTTTTCAGCTTCTGTCACCCCAGTTAGAGACCTCTCAGTAATTCAGTTACTAAAAATAATAAGGGATTTTCACTAACAGTCTCCTGTTGGTGTTTATGGAGAAGATACAAAGAAACATGATGAAGACCTTATGAGATATTTTATCCATACATTTTCTGCTGCACTTTGGTTTCAAATTAAAATTACCAATGAAGAGGGGGATTCTTCATTTTAGTGGGTTTTGTGAATGCTCTAGGATCAGCAGAAAAAGAAAGAAAAAATGTCTCAAATCCACAGACTCTACTCAAAGCCTGTTCACAGGCCACAATATCCAGGGCACACTGGGAACTCCACCTAGAGCAGGAAGGATATGTAGAGGTGAGACAGTGTGAACCAAAATGAAGCTTTAAGAATAGTTGCTAGATATCATCTGGGTAAAATCAACACTTTATTATCAAAGACTTGTTAATCTGACCCCTTGCAGCATTATTTTCTTTGAAGAGCAATTAAATACTTTTTAAATTAATCTGTGATTTAGTAACATAGAGTAAGATAAAAATTTAAAATATTACTCAAAGTGACTTTATAAAATAGACAGACACAAGTCTTATATCCATTCAAATTTGCAAAATTCACATTAACCTTGGTGGCTTCTTTGTATTTGTTAAGAGAAAATGAATTTGACACACATTTATGCTTAAATAAATACTTTTCCATTGTGTTCAAATGAGCAGGGATTTCTCCTTACAGATATGTACCCTGGTGATTAGCCATGATAATTTGAATTTTAGAGTTGAATTAATAACTGTGATTCTTTTTCATACATTCTTCAGTTGATGTCTTTAGTGCTTTGGTTACTGCCCTGAAGTCACTGGATTTCATGTCATTTATTCTTTGAGAATAATGTATGAATCCATAGCTACAAGGGAGAATGGGAGTGTGTTTAAATAAGATAAAAGGCAGCTGTTGCATTGCTCTTATGTACCAAAGAATAAATAGAAGGCAGAGGAGGGGGAAGGACTGCTATAAAGAGATCTTATCATATTGTAGAAGGAAGCTTTTTTTTTTTCTATTGTGACTGATTATTGCTTTTTAGATAATTTGCTTCTCTAATTGCTACCCACAAGCTGTAGCTGCACAGCTCCTGGAGACTTAGGGACAGTAATGGGTTGGGGTTTTTTAAAATGCTGATTATCTGGAAATTTACTATCTGTTTTGAGCCAAAGTTTCTGTGAAAGCAGATAGAGGCCAGCATTCTTCAGGGCAGCATGAAGATAAAAAGGAAAGCACAGGGGTCACTGGGAGGAGTGGTGGTGTATTCAGAAATCAGTGGCATTTCCCTGGCTCTGCCCTGAGAAGAGACTTGGACTCCATGGCTCATGAGTTTTAAATACCACATTTGCTCTCCCAGCAGTCATAGTGAACAACAGCAGGTGTTTTTTAGAGCGTAATAATTTCTTTAATACACTGAAGAATAAAATTCTAAGGGTTCATACGCTCCATCAGGAGGTGATCAACGGTCTGATCAGATAACTGAGTGCATTCATGAAAACAGAAAAGGAAAGACATTGCAGTTGGGAAATTTTCTCACTGAGACAAAAAATGTGTTTATCAGTACACTCTTCTATAATGGAAAGTCTAGGACTCTATGATCATATTGATCAAAAATTCCTGTTATCTTTCAGGTGTGAAAATTTATTTCTGTGGATCCATGTTATATTGTCTACAGACTTAACTTGATAGAGAGCAAAAGGCCAATATTTTACTGCCTGTCCTCTAAAATTACTTTTCTAATTACTCAAAAATTGAGTTAAATATATGTATCCATGTGTTCTCCAGTGCTGAGATCCACAGCTCCAGGTAACCGAGTATACCATGAAAACACTACCTGAATGTTAAGTGTGGGGTTTTTACAAATGGATGCAAAAAAAACCAAAAAAGATCAAATGTTACATGCTGAAATACCTGCTTGAGTGGGCTGACTAGACTGCAGAGAAGTATTTATTTTGCATGATGAGCTCCTTATTTTTAGAAGGTCATGGATGGATCCATTGTACCAATATGTGTTTGTTACTGTGTCTTTACTCAGGTACCACAGCCAGGAACACTGAAACTGTCCCACATTCAGGAAGGTGGGTATATTTTCCAGCTAACTGTGACAGACACTGCAGGTCAGCGGAGCTCTGACAACGTCTCTGTGACCATTCTGCCCATGGTTCATTCTGCAGCAGGTGAGAAAATGATTGGAGCTCTTGCCTCTGTGACATCCAGGGTATGGTATTCATACAGAGCAAGGGTCTCAAGAGGCAAAAGTGTTATTCTCCATTTCCAGTGTTTTGGTTTGCCCTTGTTCATTACATAACAACATCTCTTTCAGCTTTGAATCACTCTTTCAAAGTGAGGAAACAAGCAAGCATCACTTGCCAGTTAGAACATTAATAGTTTCAGGCACTAAGTATTTGTCCTATTGTTAATAAGCATGTGGGGTTGGAAAAGTGAAATACTGACACAGGTGTCAGGTGCATTGTAACAGTTGGATGGTGTGGGCAGAATGACAGGGCTTGTGCTATAGGGAAGACCCATTTAAAATTACTTAATAGTTTGTTTGAGGCAGACTAATAATAATACTGACATGCATCTGTAGTCTGAAAGTTGGCATGGCTTTTTGTTTCATTGCATTTAAGTTTTTCTGTCTGATGGTTGTTATTGAAGCCTTATGCTACTGGGAAAACTGAAACTGGAACAGACCCATCATTTTTAAACTCTGAGCTTCAGTAACATATAAAAAGCATAAAAGGTTGAAAGTAAGTTAGATTTCGGTGGCTGTCAGTCCTGGTCTTAAATGATAACTTCTAATTACATTGTAATTAACAAGTTGCTAGTGCAGATCTGCTACTCTGGCAGAAAGTAAAAGTTAAGTAGCATTATCACCATATTCAGCAGAACCAGTGAAAATCTTGTTCTGCACCAGCACGATATCTCCATGTGAGAGGGTAGTCCCTGTGGCAATAAGCTGGTATTACAAAAAAATCTGCTTAATAATGCCTGTGTTCTAGTAATGGATGATAGAGTTGTGTTGATTAATGTTTAATTCAGCTAAAGCAGCCATAGTGGTTTGCTGGTTTGTTTATTTGCTGCTGTGGGTATCTGGGGTATCTTTTGTATGGAGCATGTGGGGGATTTGCTGTCTTTTTTATTTTTCCAATTCCCCAGCTACATTAGCAATTCAAGTGCTACTGCTGTAGCTAAACCTGTCCCTGATGCCTTAATACATGCAAGATCATTGCTATTACTAGTGCTGGAGTTCAGGGGATGCATTTTCAGATTTTAGGGGGTTTGAACAGTTATCCTCATTGCTGACACCCTTCCCTTAGCGTGGTGCAGCGTTTGGTGCACAGCAGGATAACAGCCAAAGGCTGTGACTCCCTTATGCAAATCGACTTGCTCTTACAACACTAATCAAACACTGAACCTGGTGGTGCTTTACAAAGTGATGAACTGCACTGCTGTTGGAAAGACAACAGCACGGATTCTGAATGGGTTTCAGGAAGGCTTTGAGTTGGCAAAATGGAACATCCAGAGATACTCTCCATTTCCAGGGGAATCTAAGTGTTAAAGCAGGCAGCAGGCAGTTCTTTCTGGTGAAAGTAATTTGTGAGAACGTGACCTAGTCCTATTCTGGTCTGTGCTGTGTTGAAGTCAGTGGATTGCTGATGTCAATAAATGACCAGCCTTCTTTAAGTATTTTAATTAGGTTGCAGAAAACATACCCTAAAAGATCCCATATAGTCCATATGTGTGCATGTAAAACAACATATTCTTGTTGAATGGATATGTAATAGGAATTACATGTTGGAGGGATGCAGTTACAGCCACAGAGATTTCATTTATTTATTTTCAGGACTGTTCTGCATCTTTTAAGCCTAGGAAGATCTCCTTTCATCTTAGGCCAGCAGAATTCAAAGCACTGTAAGGGTGCTGCACAATGTGTAAGGTGCAACAGCCTCCAGGTTGAGTATTCCTGTAATAAAGAGGTTGCCAGGCTAGTGAACAGCTATTTTCTGTATTTGCTCCTGTGTCAATATGAATGTCACACAGCTGAGTCTGGACTTTCTGCCTTCATGGCGCTTCTTGACACAGTGTGGGTTTGCTTCTTCCTCAGTGCTGCAGCTTTTAGTCACTGACTCAGTATTCACGGCTTGGATTTGTCCTTTGTTAATTTGGGCATTGTTTCTGAACAGCCTGCGTTGGGGTTTGCTCTCGCTACCAGTTTCTCTGCGATGACGGCTGCTGCATTGACATCACGTTCGCGTGCGATGGTGTGAGGCAGTGTCCTGATGCATCCGACGAGACCTTCTGCCAGAGTCGTAAGTGTGCCAGGGCACAGTGGCACAGCAGATTGTGGAAGGAGCCACAGCCTGAATGACCAAAGGGGGATGATGCTGCTTCTGTGGCCTCTCTCCCTGTGAGCAAGCAGTTTGCCCCCAGACTTTCATTGGAATTAGCAAATGAGAAGGTTTAATATCTACATACAGCAAGTACTCAGAAATTTTCCTCAAATCATATTAAACTGTCAAGAGTCCTTAAGTGACAGGTGTTGTGTTCAGCACTTATAAGATGGGTTTTTCACTTGCATGATGATTCAGGAAACAAGAACTGTGGTCCCTGTCTGAAAGGGTGTCTCAGAGGTATCCTTCACAGTGCTGTCAGACACCTTGCAAGGATCTGAGACACTGTGGGCGTGCAGGGGAACTAGTTGATTCACCATGACACTGTTTGCTTTCATTAGTCATCCCTCAGCATGTGCCCATGCTCAGCTAAGTGAACAAAAACCATCAGAGGGTGAATGGGCACAATGGCTAACCACTCTTCCATTATGTTTTAGTTGCTGGATTTCGCTGTAGGGGTCATGAGTGCACTCTTGTGGGCAAGTGTTGGGTATCTGTGACTCACATTTCATCATATGTGTGCACCTGAGGAAATTGTTTACTCTTCCTCAAGGCCCATATTGGAGAGTCTTCCTTGAGAGCACTTCCATTCCCTTCAGCGTTGCACAGAAATGTTGGTTTCTGTTAACAGTCAGCTCGGGTCGGAAGACGGTGACGCACGCAGCTCTCGGCACTCCCCAGCAAAGGACTGCAGGACTGACTGAAAACACAGAGGAAAACTCTGCAGAGAACACCCTGAAAGCCACTGCCAGAAATCAGCCGCTTCTCTCAGTGGATGCAGACGTGTCTAACCAATCGCTTTCTCAGGGACCAAAGAAACAAATCAGTGGATTTGTGCCAGGTAAGAATTGAATCACTTTCAATAAATCATTCTCGTTAAAGAAGGACGTGTCTTGCACCTTAAATTTAATTTGATTGTCTTTTGGTGCCTGTCTAAGAGGAAAACAAATTTCAAATGTAAGTAAATACCAAAGAAACTTGTGATAATGAAGTTCTGAGTAGGTTTTGATTTATTATTGTCGGGTCTGTTTTTCACTAGGTGCAAAAAGAAAGTTAAAATGTAGCAATGCCAGGGAAATAATACAGTCTAAGGAACAAAATGTTCAGTGAACTAAATACAAATTCTGCCACAGGTTCAGCTGTGTAGGCTGATGTATTTAGGCTCTTTAAATCTGTAGGGGAGTGCGTCAGGAGAACATAAGAAAGTACTGTTCAACTTGGGTGAGAGTAATTGCTATTCTCCTGGTCCTAAGTATTACTTCTCTTTTTTTTTTCCCCTGAACTAATATCTTTAGTATTATGGGCTTTTTTTTTTTTTTTTTTCAGAATCCTGTCTCCAGGGCAGGAAAAGTCTTTCATCTCTAAAGTCTCAGGCTTTGGTAACAAGCTAGCTCAGGTGTCCATATGTCCCAGTATTGTTCTGCATGGTGGCTGCAAGCCTGTAGTGAGTCATTGTGTGATGATACAGGCAGAGCCCCAGCCCTGGCCTTGGTAAAGCTCCAGGAGCTGCAATGAAATTGATGTGTCTTTTAAAGTTCACGCTGATGAATTACAGTGATCTGAAATGGCAATTATATGAGAGCAAAACTGTGTGCACAGAGCCTAAAATTTTATTTCTTCATGGTTTAGACTGATTCATGTGCCCCAAGCTATTTATAACCAGCTTTATTTTCCAGTTAAAACAGAGCAGTGCTCAGTGCCCTCTGCTGCCAACTCTGGAAAAGGGCAGTGCCCTGGCTGACACCTGGACATTCCTTCAGGTGCTTGCACTTCATCTGTGGAATGCAGAGGGAGTGAAAACTCTGAAAAGGGAACACTTGTGAACACTCTGCAAAGGGAGTGAAAACAATGTTCTCAAGAATTTGACTTCTTCAGTGAATGTGTAGAGACTGATAGAAAAATCCTCCCTCAAATGTTTTCTCCTTTTCTGGCAGTATGGATGACCTCAGTGCTCCTCATTGGAATGACTAAAATTCTGAAGTCTGCTCCAAACCCTTCTCACTCACATAGTCCTGAGTGACACCAGATATGAGGCCACCCAAACTAAACATCAAATTTCCAAAGGGCTTTGCAGGCTCCAGTGGGAAGTCAGCTGCTAAGTCAGTCTCCAAATCCATGTGGCTTGTGAATCCAGGTGTAAAACCAGAACTGAGATCACCACCTTCAGCAAATGATAATCAGGAGTTATAATTGGAAGTAGAATGTGACAGCACTTTTGCATGATCATTTCCTGTGTTTACCCACTGCACAGTAACTTACTTGCACCAAGTTTGCTCTAAAGGCAGCCTTTTGCACAGCAGCAGACAAGCAAAGGAAAAGATTCTTATAGAACTAAGGAAGTGTGATGGAGGTTCAGTGATTAGTGTACTACCAGTACCTGTTGTAATCTTCTAGTTCTCAACAGGCAAGATTTCAGCCTAGTTTAATTCTTGTGGGTTTAATATTGCTCTTTTGATAACGCTCAGTCAAAATTTAATTTTAATTTCCCTGTGGAATGGAATGATCCAGTCTTTACTGACCCAGGAGCCCAATACTTCTAACCAAAAAAAGCAGCAAACAGCTCAGTGAGGTTTAAAATTGCCTATGGATCAATTCCATTTAGGGTGCATGGGGTGGGACATGAAGGGGTGCTAGGTACATGCTGGATACCTTGATCTGAAGGGCAGCTGCCAAAATCTGCTCTGCCAAAACCTGCTTTGACCTGCAGACACTTAGACTTCATAGGAGTCCCATGCTGTGTGTTAATGATTCACAGAGGTCCAGAGAGGCCCACTGGCAAGCACCACAGTCTTTATGGAGTCAAGGAGATTAACCTGTTCCTAAAAGTCCACCCAGTCCATTAATTAGACTTCCTTCCACCACTGCCATCTCAAGGAGGTTACAGACCAAATCTAATAATTATGTAATACAAAAAGGAGAGGCACAGAAATGCTGGAGCAGCTCCATGAAGCTCACCTGGAAACGTGTCCAGGAGGGCAATAATTGCTAGATGCATTTTTGAGGAGAGGTAAGCAGCACTGAGCAGCCTCAGAAATTCATCAATTCCACTTGCAAAAATCCTGTTCTGGGAGGGACTGTCTCCTGCTGCTGGTGCCAAGGTAGATCCTCTGCCTCTGAGTCACTGTAAAGGTCTTTATTGGACCAAGAGAATCATGTTTTTGTTGCCCTGGAGCTGACATTGCAAACATCCAGGCTTATAAACTATTTTACATAAATTTTGAAAATATGCTTTAGTGGTTTTAATGTCACTATGGTGAAAAGCTGTCTACTTAAGATACATATTAGGGGATATGGCTTTACAGTGGCAGCACAGGTTCCAGCTTTTCACTTATGAGTGCTTCATTCAGGGCTACATTTTTCTTAGTTCTCAGCTGGCAGCTTCAGATCATCATGGAAATGCAATCCAGGAAGGAAAACATGATGCTCTTAAATCCGGTGACTGCAGGGCAGAGTAAGTGAGGGTTTTACTTACAGGAGACAGCATGTGGCACATTGCAGCTGCCTGTTAGACCCAATGCTTGATACAGCAGCTTTCAGCTGATTTTTAAGGAAGAGAAGTTTTCCCTGAGACATTGTAGGACTGGAGAGTTCCTTTGTTTTCTTTTCTACTTTTGTTTTTTTATTAGTGGTGGCTAAAGTACCAGTAAAGGCATGTTCCTTCTGCTGCTTACCTCTCTATAAACAGCTTTCATCTCTGAGAATTCAATAAAAATGTCTAATAAAGGGACTTCCTTGTAAAGTACGACCATATTTATCTTTTCTCCTTTTCTCCAAAGGAGCTGGGCTAAGTTGTAATGCTTTGGACTGTGAGTTAGTTTCTGGTAGCAGATATATGAGCTTTCTGCCTATGAGGATGATACTAGGGGAACTTTTTACCAGAATCCATTTTCTCTTAATAGTTTCTCTGTTCCAAATTATCTTTGACCTTCCTTACAGTGGTCCTTCATGCTTAGCTCTGACTTGATACAAACTTTATAAGGATTTACACTGAAGTATGAAAATGTGCAAGTCCAAGTTAAGGACTGTTTAAAATTTCTGCCTGACCTAACAGGGGATCTATTCACAGTCAAGAGAAAAAGACCACAACCAATCAAAACAAAGCCCAAAAATCATTGATTTTTGACAATGGGTAAATATTGTTGTGCACTCCTGCCTTTTCAATGGGATTCCTCTGCAGCAGGACAAGTCCAGGGGAGCACCAAGTCCAACTTAGAGATAACCCCCTCAGACACTCAGGGCACTGAGTCTTCTGCAACAGGCTCATGGTTTGCTTTTGCCCAAGCTGAAAGGCCAAACATTTTCTTTC
Organism: Notiomystis cincta; assembly: GCA_013398075.1. NCBI lineage: Eukaryota > Metazoa > Chordata > Aves > Passeriformes > Notiomystidae > Notiomystis > Notiomystis cincta. The sequence continues at coordinate 183,786 of VZRX01008462.1, forward strand.
AAAGTTGTGAGTGGATGGAGGAAGAGGTGTTTGATGTCAATAAAGGAGTCCTTTCCTTTCTCTCTGCAGACAAGTCTCCACAAGTAAAGTAACCCAGACTGCATCTCCTGCAAAGGCCAGCGCAGCATTTCTGCATGGCTGCCTCCAAATAGCCCCAGAGTCCTTCTCCAGGGGAGTTCTTAAGCCTGGCTGCATATTCTGGTACTGCTGCACTTGCAGATGAATACAGAAAACACTCAGTGGCAGCACAGCCCTCTGAGTGAGCACTGGGCTGGTTTCTAAGCAGCAGTGGCCAGCAGCAAACACGGTCATGCAGATGGGTTGAATTTGCGAGCAGCCTGAAGATCTGCACTCCCCAGCACAGCCAACCCAAGTGTATAAATCACCATAACAGCTTTGCATTCCCCTGGCACAGGGGCTCTGCCTCTCCCAGGCTGCCCATGCCAGCTGTTGTGCAGTGCTGTTCAGGGCTGGGATTACAACACTTGACTGAGTGCCCAAGCCTTAGTCATGCTTTTACTGCAGAGGCACCCACAGCAGTAGCCGTAACCTAGATCTGTAATTTAGGGTAATTGGAAAGGGCTGTAAATTGCAATTTCCTCAGAACAGACTAGAAAATCAAGAGAAAGTGAAAACCAAATTAAACCCATGTAATATGCTTTATGCCAGGCTCCTAAACTTTGGGGAAATTGCTCTTTGTGTTCTAGAGATAACAGATAAAATACTGAGAAGCATCGACTCTGACAGTCTCTCCAGCCATGTAAGAACAGCCACAAGTCCTAATAAAAACCTTTAAAGCTTTATTGAAGGGATTCTGTTCTTCTACCCTTGCAAAAATTTCTCACTAAACTTCTCTCCATATTTGCCAAATGTCTTTACAAGCAGTGGACTTAAGCATTCCCTTTACTTAAATGGCAGGGAAACAAATTTCTGAAACAGGCATTTAGATACAGGATGGAGCAGCTCTTAAAAAGAGCTGGTATCTTTTGGGTATTTCCAAAATAAAGACAAATATTCATTTAGTTTAATTCAGGAAAAACAGAAGCAGAAAACAGCTGCTGGTTTTGGTGTCAGTTACATTCAGGTGGTCTTGCACAGCTCTGATACCATACAGGTATTTTAAGGCCAGTACATTTACTCCTAGGACTTTTTCAAGCCCACTTTACATGCCAGGACAACAACAGGAGCCCAATGAGGAGAAGGCCATGGCTTGTTTCTCCAGCATTCCCTGCAGGTGAAGTTAGTGTTTATGCACCCCCAGCCAAAATGGCAGGGCAACAAAGCCAGAGCCTGGGCCACAGTGGGGACATTGGCATGGACTTCATGACAGCACAATGAAACAATTTAAGCTTTAATTAGCAGCCATGTGCATTTGCTGCTGCCACTGCCAGGGACGCCTCCTGCAGCTCTTCAGAGTTGGTGGTGGTGGGTGGGACTTACACACAGTGCACGTTCCAAGCTAATTGACTTAAACACTTCCTTAACACCCACCACTATATGTAATTCCAATGACAACATTTCACATTCATACTCTACAGATCTTGTAGCATAGTGTGTTTCTGCTAGCTCTGTCACAGTTCTGCAGGATGCCAGCATATGTATCACAGCACAGTCAAAGTGCCCTTGCCTTTGGTTGAGATGCTTTGTGGTTTGGGATGCAAAACTGAATTTACATTTTAGCTTTAGTTTCACATAATTTCAAAAATTCAAGTTACACAGTTGAAGTCAGAAGTTCTTAAACTGTTCATTTTTTTGGTTTTTCTCCCTAAGTTTTTCCCCTAAGTTAATTATAGTGTCTTATGGATAAGACTTCCCAAGTCACTGAACTGCAGTATTTATTTATCTTGCTTGATTTTGTGCAGATAACAGTTCCTCAGGGAAAAGAACAGATGATAAAAATGGGGATGGCATAGTGGTGCCAAAGAGAGATCAGCTTGGAGGTGGTCGCCCAGTCCCAGAAACAGGTAAGACCAACCATGTGAATTCATTTTGAATTACATCAGTTTTTCAGTCAGGTGCTATAGATACAGATAAAGTGGTCAAGAATTCAATAATGTACTTACATATTCTGAACTGTCCCTAACAGGATTGTACAGTTCAGTTTCACAGCATTTCCAATTACTTAGCATCTAAGTGATAGACTAGCTGTATTTTTAAAGACAGATTTCAGCTTTTCTCTACCAGCATCTCACTGTGTTAAATAAAATGTAACTTCATCGTAGGTGCTGTGTTACCCTTAGCCTTAGGCTTGGCAATCACTGCTTTGCTGCTGCTTATGGTTGCTTGCAGACTGCGCTTAGTGAAACAGAAGCTCAAAAAAGCTCGACCCATTACATCTGAAGAGTCTGATTACCTCATCAATGGGATGTATCTCTAAAAACTGGATTGGGGTCAGTTGTTTTCTCCCCTTTCTCTGTCCATGAATCTCTGACTCTATATAAGGACCAAAATCCTTAGTTAATTTTCAAGTGTAGAAGAAGCCTACGAGATGAAGAAGATACTCTTCCCCTTCGCTGATAATATAAAAAGTGGGTAGATGTCCTTGCTCAGAAACAAGAAGCATTCTGGCTCCAGAGAGTGGCTCCAGAGAGTAGCTCCAGTTGATTGTTGTGCAGAAGACACTGCAAGGTGGGGAGACCCCAGGCTGAAGGTGGGGGGCCCTTGCCCTCCTCACAGCAGTTGGGGTCTCAGCCAGGGCCAAGCATGCCCCAGGGCCTGGGCACTGGAGCAGCCAAGGCCCCACAGCCCAGCTGTGCTGGCAGAGCCATGGGGGAAGCCTGTGCCACCTTGCTCTTCTCAGTGCTGCCACCACTGTGGGGACCGGGATGCTCCAGCCAACGTGTTCCTTCATCAGCAGAGACCAGTTGTGTTCTTTCCACCTGATGCACTGGGAGTATTTTCCTTAAAGAATGTGTCTTGCTTTGTTCAATAAAAGCAATTGCTGTCTAAGCACCAGCTTTTGCAAAGAAAATTGGGATTTAAGGAAAGAAGCATCTTACTTTCACTCAGTTAAAACCTCTGCTGCTAGCAGACAGCCATGCTTGCTAAATGCTGAAATGAAAAACACAGCTCCTCAGCACGAATTTGGACTTCCCAGTGCTCAACAGCAGTCGTGTAATGCTGCCCAAAGAAGCTGTGGATGCCCCATCACTGGCAGAGTTCAAAGCCAGGAGCCCTGAGCAACCTGGTCTAGTGGAAGGTGTCCCTTCTCATGGCAGGGGAGCTGGAGCTAAATGATCTTTAAGGTCCTTTCCCACCTGAACTCTCTATGATTCCGTACAATCCCAAAACTGTGTCTCCCTGGAGCTCGGGGCTCGTTCAGCCTTTTCCACAGCCAGCCCACCACCCTCCCAGAGTGTGAGAATGGAGCACACAGCCAAGATGCCAGAGTGTAGGGTTCCTGCTGGTTATCCCATAGCTCCCTGCAAGGCTTGAAAGCTTCGGTGATCTGCCCTCACCCCAGAAAAATTCTCATAGAACTAGAGCAAGTACTCGATATGTGTGAGTGAACTGCAGATGTGTTACCAGTAAAATGTGTACAGTACATGTTATATATACATATATACACACACACACTGTGCTGTCTGTCTTGTTTGGCTGTCCAAGGATGTCACATTCTTCATGGGTCCCAATAAAACCAGAGTCAAATGAGGCATGCATCATTTTGTATGTTGTCTTTTGTACTTCAGTAACTTTGAGTCAGCAAGAATATTGCCATGGTATACAAATAGTTCTTCAAGTCGTTTGTTCTTGATTAATTTATGTAAAATAGCTCTAATAAACCTATTATATTCTTATATTTTTGCATTGTCTTTAGTTTCAGTTTCCAGCTGAATTTTGTGCTACAAAGAAAAAGGTTGCCAGTGCTCCCTGCTCAGGCCTCATGAGGCAAAGTCTGGTTGGTTGTACTTCAGTGTTACAGTGGGTCCAGGAGACCATCCACCGATGCTGCCCATTTCCAGTTTGGGAATACAGCCTCTCTTCCATCCCAGCCCACAGCACACAGTGGCAAATAGTGCAAGACCCAAAAGTCCACATTTTAAGTACAGCCTTCTAAAGAAGACTCACTGCCTGTTTGGTTGGGGTCTTACTTTCCATCACTGAAATTTGTGTTGGGTTTTAATTAAATACCTGAATGTCCTTCACCAGCTTACCAAAGCAGCAAGAAAAGCAGTCTTTTCTCACTGCACCCACTGTGCTCCTATTACCAAAACCCATTTCCCTGGCACACAGCCAGCAGCAGAACAAAAGGTTTGGTTTTGTCCTGCCGGGCAGGAGAACAGCGAGATCCAGCACAAAGCACAAGCCAGCCAGTGCAGCCATGGTGCAAAAGGCTGCTCAGCTTTCCAGCCACTTTACCCAAGTGCAGGCTTTGTTTCTTTGCTGCTGCTGGTGGAATAAACCCTCGGGGATTTCACATATGACAGCTGAGAATGAACGCCTCCAAGCAGAGAGCAGCAGACAGCAAGCGTGGTACAGGAGTCTGGCTAGTGCTGAGTTAGAGTTGCCACAGCCTTCCCAGGGACTCTTCTTCCTGGGAGGGGAGATGGTGACAGCTGCTGCCCTGCAGGCCACCAGCTTGAGGCCTTTTACTTCCCAGGTAACAGCAAACTCCACGTGAAATAAAATAGTTTTCATCTTACCAGGGAGCCTGGGGGCATTGTCAGCTGGATGGAGAGCAAGACACAGTTAGCAAAGTAACAGATTGGCTTGGCAGCTCCTGCAGTTAACACTCACACTGGCCTGAATACCATGTGTTTGCATTTAATAGCTTCATGCTATTTGATTTCAAATAAGTCATACTGAACTACTGAGCTAGAGCACACCTGGGAGTAGCAGAAAATACTGTCAACATACTTGGGGTGTTTTCCCCTTCTCCCCAGGCAGCTCCTACTACACCACTTCATCAGCCCCTTCCCAGCCACTCCCAAGGCTGGGGCTCTCCCTCTGATGTCAAAGGAGTGCTCAGAGCAGGCAGTGCTTCTAGCCCATCTTCACAGCTGCATTGCTAAAACTGCATTCCTGGCCTCTCATGCAGACCCCAGAGCTGGGGAGTTTTACACAGTCACAGATCACAGAATATTCTGATTTGAAAGGGACCCACGAGTGTTTATCCTGTAGCAGAAGTGAGGCACTCTGTGTGAAAACTGTCAGTATTTGAAGTCTGTCAGATCTGTTTTTCCTGTCCTAAACACTGACATTTGTCTATCCACACATCTGTGAATATGCTCAGTCCACCTATTCTTACCAGCATCTTAGACAGGTACGCAGAGAATATTGACTGCTCTGACAGCATAGCCCTGTGCATGTTGCTCCTCTGTGTATTAGGAGAGGTCATTAAAATTTATTTTGTCAGTGTATTTTAATGTTGATCAAGATTCTTAATTCGCTTAGACTGGGGTTTTTTTCAAACTGTTTTGCCCTTCAGACAGTTTAATGGTACAAATAACTTCAGAGTAGCAACCAGTACAATACTTACCTAGGTTTGATCCATATTTAGAAATAAGGGCATTTTATTCCATAATATGGGCTGCTTGCTGCCAACTTTTGCAGGGGATCCTAGCCTGAACATCTCGCTGCAATCATTCCATAGCACCGTAGGATAATAGCAGGGGCAGTTCCAAGAGCACATTTGCAAAACAAAAAGGCTGAAATAGGTCAGTGTGATGCTCCATTTGCTTTTCAAATCCTAGATAAAGCCTAAGAGTTTCAATCCCAAACTGCACAGAGCCAGTCAGAGGCATGAACCAATAGCAAGGCAAACACGTCACCCCAAAACAAAGGAGAGCCTTTCTAGTAAGCCCCAACAGAATCCACAGTCATGCATCACTGAGGGCTGTGCTGGCTGTTTTCATGTGCATCAGGAACTGGGATTTTGCAGTTTCTAATGTGAAAGCTGAAAGAGTAAGGGCGAAGGGAAAGGCTAGAGAAGATTGAGAGAGCGCTGATGGGCAGAAAGACCAGACAGAGGCAATAAACACAGAGTAATTAATATGTGAAAGAGTCCATGACACAATCAGTCTGAGAAACAGGGATTATTTAAAAGGGGGGGAAATTGTGTAAAAGTAACTCTGCTCTATATTTTTCAAGTAATAGTTACTTAAGACAACTGAAAGTGTGAGCTGCACTCTGCAATGGAGCCCTGAAACATAAAGAGAAGTCTAGAACGACTGGATCAGCACACTTCAGAAACAAGTTTTTAAATACACCTGCTAAAATTTTAATTTTTGCACTTGTAAGGCTCCTGGCTGACAGTTATAAACCACTGATAAATCAATGAAAAGTGTATTTTGAGCAAGCCAGGGGGAACCAGACAAGGCAGAAAGGTTCGGTGAAGGACGGGGAGTCACGGCTTCCTTGGCCAACAGAAATGTACAATCCTGTTCTAAAGGGAGCAGAGCAAGAGATTTTAACATAGTTCTTAAAACTACAAGATCCCAATGCATTAAAGAGATGCATTTAAGATTTCTACACTCAAACCAAATGACTGGACAACACAGATACAGAGGGAGCAGGGAACTTGAATGGGTGCAGGGCTGGAAAAGACTTGAAAGCAGGCAGCCCAGGGGAAGCTTGGGCCTATAGGAAAAGCATCCCTGAAGGCCAATTCCATGCCCAAGAGATGACTGTCCTGAGGCTGCCTCAACATTCAGGAAAGGAGCTTCTCCAGGGCTCTGCTCAGAGCAGTAGCCTTGGCAGGTGCTCTGAATCACCCATTTCCCTAACCAGAGGCCTTTGAAAGTGTCCTCCTAGTCCATAAGGACCTGCAGTAAAAGTTACTGATTTATTTCAGATGCCCCTTCTCCATTATAGCTGAAAAAGGATATGCCAGAATATAATAAACAAGAAACTGTTCAGAGTACAAACACATAAAATGCAAACATGGCTGAGAAAAGGACTTCAGCTTCTCAGAAGCATTAGGGAGTGTTTTCAGAGTATCTACCAGGTCAGTTGCTCAGAAGCTGAAAATATGATGAAAATATGATAAAAATGGCTGGACTACAAAGAAATCTTGGAGAATCGAAGTGAGATCTCAGAGTAACTCCATCAACAGTCTTTATGAAAATAGTCTGTTGTTGCTGAAAAAAGTTTTGCTGAAAGGCATGGGATTGTCTCAAGTTCTAAGTGGGGCATGATGAGACACAAAGTGAGTTATTTTCATTTCTCCTTCCTGAATCTTTCAGGCAATTCTCAATGGGCAGCTGGATCTCCTCCATACATATTTCAGCAATAGCTATGTCCACTCAATTCATAATTTAAAGAAATACAACTTTAGTTCCCGAGCACATCCTGCTGAGCATCTCATTAACACCCTGCCAAGAGCACGAGAGAACAGTAACAGCCTTTCATAGGAAAGTTCAGAGTGCATCAGCTGCATCATGAATTTGTGCTGTGTAAAAAACTACTACCTGGAACAGGAAGCAGCCCTGTATGTCAGGGATGAAGTGTGGGAGGTAAATAGGCCAGGCAGAGGAAAGTTTACATCACCTCTGCCTGCACAAGGCCAAATTCTAGTCCATGCCTATTTCCTCAGACCTGGCTGAGGATGGAACCCCAAACCTTGCCAGCTGGGGGTCTGAACACACAAGTATGTGGTGTTCACAGTAAAGGCAAAGTGAGGTTATGATACCTTAAGGGTGTCTGTGTACTTCTCACAACTGGTCTGCAGTTCACAACCTTTCACAGTTAAAAGCAGACAAAACTCAAACAGGCCCAACAAAGGCAAAATGTACAAACCCACAAAACCAACTTGAACCCCATACTCAAATCCATCTATTGTATACCACAGTACTTAAACTCTGATTTACCCTTCCTGGCCTATGATGTCTGAACAGCCTGAAATGCAAAAGGCCAATTTCAGAGCTCATCATCTCCTGCATCCCTCTGTGCCATCTTTGGGGAACACTTCCCCTCTGAATGTTTTTGTTTGGTTCTGCACAATGTGCTTGTGTGACCTCAACACCCCTCATTCACTTCAGCAGAATACCCCTTCCACATTGCTTGGGACTGGGATCAAGGGTTCCATAAGAGTAACTAGAATTATTCATCTTTTGAACTGCATCCTAGTATGTTCAAAATCAGCTAAATAGAAGCAAAGTTACAAATCATGAGCATGGTTTGCATTACTCATCCTTTCTATCATGTCAAAATTAAGAAGGAATTGTCTCGTGTTCCTTCTGTGAACTGCATTTAAATCAAAAGCAGCACAACCTAGGGCACATTAATGAGTAAAAGGAAGAAAACACTGCTGCTGTAGGAATGGGTTAACACTCTTCTTCCTGGCAGGAAGGAGAGTACTAGTTCAGAATTTTCCTGAGTATTATACTTCACCTCTTTGTGCTGGTGGTTAATTCTACAGTCCCTCCACGCTCAAAAATCCTGGAGCTTGTCACTCCGTCACAAAAACACTGCACATGTGGAGAGAACTGCTGCCAGCTGGAAGCTCCAGAGCCTACCACGTAGAGGCCCCTGGCTCCAGGCATTATTGCCCATTTCAAGCTGGATGAAACACAAAACATTTCAGGAATCATCCAGGTGGCTTCATCAGCAGCACTGGTGCACACGTGCTGTGTGCTGGTTTCCCTCCAGAAAAAGTCACGTTACGGGCGCTGTGGCCTCAAGCCAGCTGACCAGTCTGAATGGGAAAAGGGCATAGGTCATTCCTGCTACATAAACAGAAAGCATCCATCCACATGGAACATCAAACTCCTCTGTGGAGAACCCGTCCCTTGGTGTATTTTCAAGATACATTTCAAGATACTTGGCGTATTTCAAGATATATATTTCAATATACATTGTTTCAATACAAAGGTATTGGCTTTCCAAGCCTTCTGCTGTCTGGATCCCAGAAACAACCAGATAAGCAACTCACGAGTTCAGCCAGTCCGTTCTCCCAAGCTGTTCTGGCTCAGAGGTGATAGAAACAGCTCAGTGAAACATGACTGCACCTCGTATAAATAAAACTTTAATCCTTGCAAGGGGCACATCACGCTCTCCAAGGTAGCTGGATTCAATTATGGACAGCAGACAGACCTGTGCACAGAGCCTGTTCACCAAAACACACAGATGAGAACTAAGAGGAATTCCAAACACCCACAAACACTGCACTTGCATTCCAGGTAGTATTAACAGGCTTTGGAACTGCTGCAATCCTTTAATGTACTGAAAATGGACACATAGCTCTGGTCAGTTAGCAAGCCAGTACGTTTTCTTCTGGACATGTGAAATTCTGTTGGAGGTTAGAAAACAACAAAAGCAACCACAAAATCAGACAGACACCTGGATACAGCTTCCTCTCAATTTGTTTTATTTGGCAAAGTAGCAATTCAGACAGTTCACACAGCATTTATTCAAGCTCTTCAAGTCTTCTGCATTTCAACTTGTCCTTGTCTCCAAGTTTTTACTTCAGAACCATTGCTCCATCATGGAGGAGTTTCCATTTTCGACTCCTAAATGCTACTCCTGGATACTCCTTTCTGTCCGAGTACCTTGACTATCATCAACCCCTTCAGTGCAGTGGGTGCACTATTCCCACCAGCCTTGGTCCCTGAAGCCTTACACCTCCTGAAGTGGTTCTCCCCCAGGAAGCTGTCATCGGGTCTCAGCTTTAACACCACTTCCAAGCCAGGCTAGCTTATTACACTGTGTCCAGAGACAGGAATTTGGATACAGTTGAGCTCACATCTTTCATTTAACTGATTAAATGAGTGAGGAGATGTAAATAAAGCTGAACTCAAACTGGAAGATACAGCGACCAAAAGGTTGAACGTTAGCATGCATCAGTTAAGATATTTCACTTCAACACCAAGAACTAGAGTCACAGTTGATTGTGGGTTAGTACAAATTTGTCAGACGCAAGTGGATTTTTCTGGATTGTATTTTCTAGAATACGCGCTATATTAATTTCTTTGTAAGTTTAATCTTGTGCATGTGCTTCCAGGCTGCAGTCAGGTCAGGAGGTGGTACATTTCCTTCCAAACATCTAAATAAATTAAGTCATATAGTATCTTTTACAGAGGAACAAAATGGGGCTGGCCTTCAAAAGGCAGGTTATTTAAAATGTTCCTTTTCCATATTCAGAGGCCTTTGAACTTTAACCTTTATGCTTCCAGGGATTAATCCTATCACAAAATTATTGCTCTTCCACCACAAAAAGTTGTTTTAGGGTTTTTTGCAGTGATCACTATGGGTTGTTTTATTCTAAAATCCTTCCTATCATACAAAAAAAAAAAAAAAAAAGGGATAATATGCTGTTTTATTTAATTCCCAGTTGCTCAGATATGAGCAAGATGACTGAAGACACACTTCCCCCCTTTCCCAAAGCAGCCCACCTTATTGTACTGCTTCACAGTTTGCTGCTGACAGTTTAGAGTACCAAAACAGAAAACTTAGGGCAGAAAAAAAGGTTTATAGCCTTCCAACTATTCTTCTATATGAAAACTGACCAAGTGCATCTATCTATACTTAGGAGTCCAGGATTCTTTCTGCATGCATGATGTGTTCCTTTTACAGCAATTTAGAATTCACTTTCTAAAAAGTCTGATTTTTCCTGCGTGTCCACAGTTATAAAAATAAGAATGTTAATACAGCAAATGGCTTTGCCAAAAGCAACTTTGTTTTAGAACCAAAGGGGGGTTTGGATTTTTATAAAGAACCTAGCAATCCATATTTCAGACTACATACCCATCCTAGTCTTCCACACAAGCACAAAACTCCCCTTTTGCTTTTAACTTTATTTGGCAAAGCAGCACTGTGTAAATTGTTCAGTGATTGGAACACACCTCACGTCACATTTATGGAGTTAGATCCATGTGTATCACACCAGCACTGAGCTATAAACCAAAACAGAACTTCAAGATTACAATCAGTTTTAGAAGGAAAGGGAAAACCATGTCTGTTATGTCCACCTTGAACAGCAATGTTTGATAAGAGCAGCCACCTACCTCTGATGTCTTGAAATTTAATATATACAAATGCCTGGTTTTAAGGTAAAAAAGCAGCTGATTGTATCTACTACATGCTAGTCTATGACACCATGTCAAAAGCTTAGAAAGGAAGTTCATCTCCTTTTAGTAGCATCTAGCAGACATTGGAACACAGAAAACCTGGTATTACCTACGTAGTGTCGTAAGGTGCACAGAAGCAGTTTTACCAAGGGACACAGGAGCCGAGAGAAGTGAGTGTTCAAGTTCCCCCATCAAATCAGAGTTCACAAGCTATAGGTCTTTATCTGCAGTTTTGCAGAAATTCACTTTGAACAGATGAAAGTGAAATAAAGGCATGTTAAATAAAACAGTGCCCACATAAAACTTTCCGCCATTTCTTTATCAGATTTGCCTTGAGCATCTAAAAAAATAAAACAAACACCACGCTTTTCCATGCTGATAACAACAGTATAACGAAGTCCAAAACAAGCTGCAATGCTGTTGGTTTTCAAAAAGCTTTTAGAACTGGAGATGAGCAGTCCACTGTAACACTATGTTTGGGTCAAGATGATGTAGCTTTTACAATTCATCCCTGTAGAAAGAAAACACATGCAGTTATGTTTCTTCTCCCCTTGGAAATCATATTTGAAAAGTTTTGATATTGAATCAGGTTACATTTAAGTGCTCATGCACATCAGCAAAACTTCAAAAATCTCTTCAAGCATTTGAGAAAAAAAACAAACACCAAAGGAAAGGCAACAGCAATCCCATATCATCTATATTATCTTGTACTTTTGCATGACTTATTGTGAAACGTGGGTCCCTCTACTTTACATTTAATGCATCACTTGCTTGAAGGAAACCCACACACTGCACAGCTAGTAACACAGCTACCTGCCATCTGAATTCTGCTGGCTACACACTGGCAAGCAACTGAGCCAACTTACTAGACAGAGTATTGGCAAAACCCATCCTCTGCAGCTGCCAAAAAGGCAAGTTTAGCTTCAGCTGCAATCTCTCAAGAAAGCTGGGAACACAATCTCGCATCCCTGTCATTCAGTTTGTACCACTTAGTTTGTTTATTTCTCAGAGGAACTCAATTAGCTCCTCAAGGAGCTATGATAAATCAAGAGTGGGTTATAGAAAGATTGGGGGCAGGGCAGTGTGTGTGTGGGTGTGTGTTAAAAGGAGATCTAGTTAGAAGGGATAGGGATGCATCAAGAAGTCTCTTTACATCTAGAAAATGCAGGGGTTTGTTCCCATAGGACATTTAAAACACATTTGAAACAAGAAACCCATAGAACCTATATTCCAACCATAAAGTTATATAGTAGTGATCTGTTCAACTATTTCTAAAGTATTAATTTTAATGCAAAATGCCCATCAAATCTGAGAGCTGTGCACTGTGCCACTATGAACACTGGAAAACTCAAAGAGAAGTATTCTGCCTTTTTTTTCACAAGGCACCAGCCATCTATAAACTCAGAATGGGTTTCCTGCAATTTTCTTTTCAGTAGGTGCATCAGCCTCATTAGCCAAGGCAAACAGTGTCTGAATTAGAAAAACCCTCAGTAATGTGATTGCTGGCTCAATACACAATAGTATTTCCAGCTATCATGCAAACTACCCCACAAAAATATAGTTCTACATGCACACATACAAAACCTTTAAGTTACAAAGACATGATTATCCTCCTGGAATCATACAGCATGGAATGACAGCATGCAGAACGTTTCAAAAGCAACTGAAAAGGCTGTAGAAACTAGTGCTTAAATGACTAGTTTTCTATCTAATGCAGTTGGGATGCAAACCTTGTGATTTGTAAGTGATAAATATTTGCATTCTTTGCACTTTGCACTGCCTCCTAATAGTAAGGTACTAATCACACAGCTTTAGAGCGCTGCAGTAATTACAGACAGCAAAAAAAGGAGGCGGAAGAACACATCTTGGCAGGGATAAAGAAAAATCTGTTTATTGCTAAAGGTTTGGAACCTCTCCATATTTGCCTATCTCACAGAATGGGTATTTGCTTACTTTAAATAGATAAAAATAAACAAACATCTGATACTCAGTTTAAAATGCAGTGCCAGTGAATTCAGGACAAGTGCTTCATTCATCCCTAACACTTCCAGGAGCTGCATCATCAGCTAATTTTTACAACTTCAAAAAGTGTATGTAAGTAATGACTACTGCTATTGCTGCCTTAGTCTCATATGTGTAATTGTGGGAGTGATTTTTTATCCTGATTCCTACCATACACTCACAGCTTTATAAAACCCTGGTCTTTTACTGTGACAAGTAATTCTTAATCCTTCAAACCCAAGGTAGATCCTCAAGAAACTGGAAGCCTAAGAAACATTCTGTATTTATTTTGAAACTATTAAACACAATAATTTTACCCAGCCACAGATGTTAGCAAGGTTTTTGCATAATGTTGCCAATGCACTTAAAGTTTTTAAAGTGTGGGTTTGTATTTTCTTTTACAAAATGGTATTTCTACTTAAAACATATAAGTATTATATAAATATATCATTTAGAATAAATTATTTTAACATGGAAATGTTTTAATTGTTGGTATTTTTCATTGCTTTAACATATTCCTGACTACATCCTATATGTGACATTCAAAATAAGGATTTTCATATTTTATTTTTTAGAATATTTACTGTATTAAGGGGATGAGCTTTCCTCAAGAGATTTTTCACTTGCTCTTCACTACTCATTAATCTAACAACAGCATGCCAGCCCAAATCAATCCATTACATAAGTGTTAAAATTATGCAGCATTTATTTTCTACAGATAGAAGTTGAACTTATATGTGCATTATCGGGTTGTAGGTATTAGAAAGTTCCAGAAAAGTCTCAGATCAGCTGATAGGTAGCAGTTTTCAGCTTTCTCCCTAATGTACAACACCTTGCAGACACAAATATATGATGCAAACCAGCATCAGCTGACCTGAGCTGCTGCTGTATGGATCGGAAGCTGCCGAGCTATGAAATCCACCAGCTACTGGTAAGAATCAGGATACAGCCTATCACCCCAGTGATCTATCCTGCTACAAAGCTTAAAAGGAGACTCAAAAGATTGCTCTTTCCTTGTTAAACTATCCTGTTGTCCTCTAGAGCCACAAGAAACATCCAATAATTTGTATTCTTTCTGGCCATGGCTGTTTGCTCTGATTCTTGCACAACTCACATAATTTCTCTCCACCTGCATATATGCACTCCTTCCAATCTGCTTACCAGCTCCTGCTTAGCAAGCAATACATATATTGAGGGTTTAAATCACCACAGCAGTCCTTCTCAGGCCTTTGGAATTCCAGCTAGAGAACCACTCATCTGCCAACTGAGGCATCAAAGCAACTTTGTAAGCTCAAGTTAAAGCAAATTTCAGGAGTCATTAGCTCAAAATTATTATTCTTGAAAAAGTGTAAGAAAGTTTGAAAAATTTTGGCTTACTACTAGGGAAAACAGATACATGAATACTCTACACTTCCCATAATGAATATCCAACAACAAACCAAGAAACATTCTCAGAAAGAATCTAATAGGCAGCACTTCAGGTAAATGACAGAGTTTGCTGTGAAATAAAATAAAGAATCAATAATCTTATCAACAATAAGTTTGGGATACAAGTAAGTCATGCAGCTTTGTGATCCCTCACCACCTCTTTATTGGAAGGCATTCAAATTAAATATTTGAACAAACATTTGTAAGTCTATCTGGACTCTGTATCTCACTCTTTTAGATCCACTTCAATTTTCTCATCATTAGGCAGCATTTGACTTTCCCTTTTCAATACATCATTTGTCTATGAAAAACATGCTGTCATTACTGAAAGTGAACTGCAGAGTGTAGCCTCTTATGAATTAGAAATACAGCATCTACTCAGTATTTCAGCAGCCAATTATTTCTCCCTGTTTAACTTTAAAGATGCAATATTTAGACTTGCAGCATTTTAATCTGGAAAGGTGCTATTATAAATATTTATTATTTGTTATGATCAGTCATAAAACTGAGAGTAAACTGAAATGATAAAGTAATTTTTTCAGTAATGTACTGTATCAGATATATCACATGCATTTTTGCATAACTGTATTGGGTTTGCCTGGGAAGATTTTGATAGTGGGGCGGGCTACAGGGGTGGATTCTGTGAGAAGCTGCCAGAAGCTTCCTCCCTGTTCTACAGAGCCAACATCAGCCAGCTCCTAGACAGACCCTCCACTGGCCAATGCTGAGCCAGGCAGGAGTGGAAGCAACACCTCTGTGGTAACCGATTTCAGAAGGAAAAAGTTATTGTGCAGAGAAGAGCAGGGCGAGAACATGTGAGAGGAACAGCCCTGCAGACACCCAGATGAGGGGAGGCAGGGCAGGAGCTGCTCCAGGTGCTGGAGCTGAGATTCCCTTGCAGCCCCTGGTGAGGCAGCTGTGCCCCATGGAGGATCACAGGGATGCAGAGATCCCACTCTGGAGCAGGTGAATGCCTGAGAGGAGGCTGTGACCCCATGGGAGGCCTGTGCTGGAGCAGAGTCCTGGCAGGGGGCTGCAGACCCATGGAGAGAGGAGCCCATACTGGGACAGGTTTGCTGGTAGGACCTGTGACCCTGTGGGGGACCTACACTGGAGCAGGCTGTGCCTGCAGGACTGCATCCCAAGAACAGTGACCCACCTCAGAGCAGTTCATGAAGAACTGTAGTCCATAGGAAGGACTCTCCTTGGAGAAGTTCATGGAGAACTGTGTCCTGTGGGAGGGACTCCACACTGGAGCAGAGGAAGGACTCCTCTCCCTGTGCAGCAGCAGGAAGAACGTGTGATTAACTGACTGTAAGCCCCATTCCTTGCCTCCTTGCACTGCTGGGGGGGCTGCAGGTAGGGCTAGGAAAGAGGGAGAATGGGTGCAGGAAAGGTGTTTTTTACCTCTCATTATCCTGCTTTGATTTTGCTTGGCAAGTATGTCAATTAACATCCCCAAGTCAAGTCTGTTTTACCCATGGAGGACTGGTGAGTGATCTCTCCCTGTCCTTAACTCGTGAGCCTTCTGCTGTATTCTCTCTCCTCTGTCCAGTTGTGGGGGGAGCAGTTTTGATGAGCATCTGGCATTCAGTCAGGGTCAAACCACCACAATAATACATAACTCTTAAATTTAACCTAAAATATTTTGTGCAGAGATTCTTTTTGCCAAAGTAAAATAAAAACTTGAACCATAATCATCATTCTGGCATAGTCTGAGGAATTCCATGCAAACAATAACTGCTAATTTCAAACTAAATTGGTCAACTAGCTCATCAGGGGCACTTGAAACACTGAATAAGAGTTTCTAAGCAGAAACATATTAAAATATATGCTAATAAATACATTTTTCAAAAGAGTGTTAATCCTGTTTTATGTAAGATAAGTGGGATACAGTAACAGCCCCAGTATAGTCACCGAAGCTTTTGCTCAGAAAATATAATTACAATTTTGTATTTTATCAGCAAATATGAATTTAGCATGACATTTATAAATAATTTCTACTAATACAACATGTAAGACAAAAGTAGTTAACATTTTTAACCAGCTGCCTGTCTGGAAATCAATCCAAAATCTAACAGAGACTCATTGCTAAGTGTTATTTACATTGTTATTCTCTTACACTTCTGTATCAGCAATAGTGTGGCCAGTGGGACAAGGTACTCCCTGGAGGTATTTAAAAGTTGTGTAGAACTGGCCCTTAGGAACATGGTTTAGTGGTGGACTTGGCAATGCTGGTTTAAGTCAGACTCAAGGACCTTAAAGGTGTTTTCTATCCTAAACAATACTATGATTCCATGACTTTTGTCTTTTCATATAAATAGTAAGTGAACTCTCACAGAGAAATAAAATCAGAGACCCTAATTTATACAAGATGTGCCAATAAGGCAGCCATCAAGCCATATTCTCAACTGTGAAATACAAGAAGCCTTCTCTCCATCCTATTTTTCAATAAAAAAACCCAAAACAATTGATAAGTTTTATGTGAAAGGATATCCTTACCAGTAAAATCATATAACTGGGCATTGACTGTTGGATCTCTGGCATATTGCATTGTTTTGTTTTGTATCAGAGACAGGGTTCCTGGGTATATTCTACTTCCAAATGTCCCAGAGAGTCACATTTGAGAGGATTTCCACTAATATTTGGAGCTTAAAAAAATACTACTACGACTGAACCAAAACTAGAAAGTTATGGACTAAATTTAAAGACATTTAACAGTATTCACAAATAAGATGGTTTATTTAGCAGTGTATTGAAATCCAAGGAATCCTTTCCTTCCAGATAGTCCAGCCATCCTTTGGCTACAAGTTCCAGTTTTACATAGTGAAGCATGATACAAAATACCTGAAGGTAGGTTTGACTTCAAACACCACTTCAGAGTGTTGTGCTGCTTTGCAAAAGCACCTTGTAGCCCCATTAAAGAACTGAACTAACTTCTCCAAAACATGAGTGTCTCAGCAAGGATTGAGAAAGCTTCTTTCCTGCCAACTGGAAGGTCTGCTAGCCTAGGAAAATGCTGCTGGCCTACCAATTGTGTTCTGTGAAGGGACAGCAATTCTTCGTTCAATGTGATGAAAGAGTTACCTGCATTAGGAATGAAATCACATAATGTAAACTAAAAGAATGGCAAACTAAACACACAGAATTGAGCTACTCTTAAAATGATTATTGTTTAATGAATTTGAGATTTACAACAACTAGTCTCCCATGCACTACAGATTTTTATTACAGAAAGAGAGATGCTTTTTGAGAGGAGTCTAACTGAACTCTGCTCACAGATCTCGAACAGTTTAGAAAAGATTAACTGTAATTTAGGAAGTGCAGAAAAAACACCTCTTTCATCCTTGATGCCAGCACAGATAACAAATGCTGACTTATAATTAGGAATTTCCTTAGCAACAGCTGGCTGACCACACACTTCATAGTTGCCAATAAGGAAAAACAAAATAAAGAAAGATGTGATCTCCTGTAAGATCAGCAGTGCACTTACAGTTATCCTAGAAAATGGAATGGGAATTTTCTTCAGATCACAAAAAGGACAATTAAAAAACTACCAAACATTACAAGAAGTGAACTTCTGAGATTCTCTTTAACAGAGAGTTCTAAGACTGAACAAAATTTAAATGTACAGAGCAAGACAATGCCTCTATGCCACTGTAGATCAACCCTTCAGCTAAGCACTTATATTTTCTGATAACACCCTTGTAAATTCTTAAATTAAAAATAAATAAATAAAATCAAGAAGCGTTTCAGAAAAGCACAAACAGTGGTAAGAATTTCTGGGGAAAATAACCCCACAGTATTCATGACTGAAGAAGGCCCAAAGACAAACCATTAGCTCTTCTGAAGTTAGCAGACAAAATGAAATACCAAACTGCACAGAAGGGATGAAAAAAACTCAGAATTCTAGTCCTGAACACAGTACCCCACCTTCACTTGTAGCAATGCACAAACACTATCATTTGAGAAACCCTTCTTAAAGTGTTTTATGAACACACACTGCTGCTACCAAAAAATCCCAATCAGATCAGGTGGAAATGCAGAAAAATCTGTAAAACCTCTCTGAAAGAAGGAAGGCTCAGGAAGACTATTTCTCCTTTTCAGAGCAAGCAAAGCATGAACTCCAAACTTAAATAAAACATTTGCCAGAGGAGGAAACCAACCACAAAGGAAAGCTTCCAAAGCCTTACAAGAGGCAGGAAACCCCTGAGTACCACACTGAGGGAATACTGGCAATATTCAAGGCCAAAGCATTCATTTGCATAACAAATACAAAACATTTGAATAACAAGCACGCTTCTCAAGCTTTGAACTAAGCAGTATCTCATTGAAGTTGTTTTAAGAGTAATTTGTACGTGGTGGCTATACAGTAATCCAAGATACACTGAAATGAGGTTTCACTAAGCAGTGGTATGCAAACTGCTTTATTTGTACTTTTTATGAATATTTTGATAGGTTAGACTAAGTATTCATGTATTCAAATCACAAACTATACTCCAGAATATCAAGGGAAAAAAGCCAAAAATCTAAATTTAGGTTATAAAGCTCAACAGTTGTTTTCAGAGCTCAATGCACTTCATAAATGCCAATACACAATCACAAGCACTTTCTGCCAGGAAGCAAAACAGCACTGCTGCTTTGTTCACTCACATACTAATGCCTAGCATGGCTTAAGCTGACAGCTACATTAAGTCTACGTTTCTGGCTGTTCAATTCAGCAAACTGGAAGGTTTCCTACCTCCAGAAAGGCCTTTAGAGTTTGCTGTATTGGCAAACACAAATACTGCCCCATCAGAGACAGATGACAGACTTCTAATAACATGCCTGAGAAAATTTTCTGAACACTACTCAACTAACTACATTTATACTTTAGGGAAGAAGGAATTATCTTCTCCACTTTTTGCTACTTGGAGGCTAAAGAAAAGTGCTTGCAAGATCATCTACATTTTCCACAAAGGATTTTGCCAAGATTTTTCTTCATTTGTAGCATTTCAGAAAAATAAAAAATGAACACCCAATTACCACTAACTTACAGGACAAAACAGTATTTATTAAGTAAAATTTTACACTTCACCCTAATTATTGGGCAAAATAGTTATAAAAAATTCATTAAAAGTGAAGTTTAACCTTAGAAAATACTGTGTTTAAAACAACAAATAAGAATCTTCAAAACATCAAAGACTAAAGAAAACATGTCCAAAAGAGACAAAGTGCAACCCATGCAATATTTTTCTTCTGCTTTTAATTTAACTCAAACTTAGCATAACCTCCTTTGGGTGATGTAGTAATGCAGACTGAGTCACTTTTCATGGTATGGAGGAGCAGAAAGCAATGACAGCAGCAAAGGCAGGCCTTGCAGTCTATCTGCTTAAAATTCACACCCTTTCACCTTGCATGTGTGTGGAAGAAGTAAGTGGAACAGAAAATCACTTCCACCTGGACCACTGCTTCTCTTTATCTGTTAAAGGCACATATATCACTCCCATCAGAGGCTTCATTTTGACACTGCCATCTTCTAGTTTGTCATACTGTTCGAGCATCTGGTTTCCCCCAGCAGGGCCAACTGGTAATATCAATCTTCCGCCAGGTTTTAACTGGTCTATAAGCTAGAACACAACACAGAAATTAGAATGTAACCAGCCACTTCAGAGAAGCTGGATCCAAAGTTTGTTACAGCAGATTAAGAGCTTTGCCATTATGTATCTATCTACTTTTATGCAGTAGATAACTACTTCCATTAGGAAAAATAAAAAGTGCACTGAAAATGAGAGTATCACAGCAACATGGTACAACAACTGGTATTACAGTAAAATAATTTAATTAACTGGGTTGGTTGCAGTTTTATTTTCTATGTATGTGGGGGAAACGTAATTCACCAATTATTTTTACAGTAGATTCAGTCTTTTTGAACTGTTAGTTTTAACTGTTCAGTAGTTATTGTGCATCAGAACAGGCCCATAGTCAAAAATTCTGGGGGTAACTGATCTCCCCTTAAGCCCTCAGAATAAGATTTGAGATTGGTAACTTTTAATTATTTCTCTTCCTGGAATAATTTGGTCTACAACACACTCACTACCCAACAGCTCCTCTTTCATTCTGTGAATGGAACAGCCTTTTATGAAACTAGTCTGAAATATATGAGTATGAGTAAGATAAGTGACAAGTAAACAGAGTATATGAGAAATGCTTGGATTTCTTTTTTGTTTTCATAGTTAAAGGAGGCTAATCACAGTAGTCTCAAAGAAAATTCCGTATTTCCCAGATGTCATGAAAAAAACCCTTAAACCCCATTGCTAACAAAAGTTATAATTAAGAACTGTTTCATTCACTAATAAGCTTTCAATTACTTTTTAAATTGTTATCTGTCAACACTTTGCTGGGAACACCCTCCTGCACACCTACACACAAAAAAAAAAAAACCCAGACAACAAAACCCAAACAACTAACCCCCCTCCCCACCTGAAAAGAAACTAAAACCCACAACCAACTTTAAAAAAAAAAAAAAACTAAGCAAAAAAACCTCCTCCACAACTGGCCATTGTCTGGAAATGTCCAATCTGTCTATAGCACCTCAAAGTCCAGTCTTTCACTATCCCTCATTAAGATTTAAAAACCTTTACTGGCACCTAGCATATCAAAATCATGCTATATATTACCATGTGCCTGATGAAAGGAAGAGAAGAAAAAATCTCATCTGCGAAAATGGATTACATGTATGCACACTCTAAAGCCCCTAGTTACTTTCCTAGTAACTCTCTAGTAAGAATTGCCCTGTATTCATTCTGAAAGCTACAAACAAGTGGCACTGCTTGTATCTCCAGCTGAGCATTTTACTTTCAACAGGCTCAGTGCTTTAGAACTTGGGAAACATTTAAAATTTTGTAACTCAGTGTTTGATAAAATTGAATTATCTTACTAAATAAAATGCTCCAGTTTGTTGTAATAGAGGGTTGCACACATATAATTTTAAAATATGTTTATTTAGAGCAGAGTTATTAGAACATACAGCTTTATCAAACCAACAGGAAGCCCAATTGTAACAGAGACAAAAATCCCACACCATACAGTAATACCACACTGCCCACTGATACTCCCAGCAGTGCAAGCTACCAAGTGTTTTACATACAGATGTATGCAAAGCATTCTCTACAGCTAAGATATTACAGAAACACACACACAAAACATAAAGGCTTACTGCTTGGGGCACAACCGGGGCTGCAGCTCCCACGTGAATGGCATCATAGGGAGCTTCTTCTGCATATCCCATTCGTCCATCTCCCACTGCAAGAAAACACTCTTTTTTAAAACATTTTAAAAAGACTGGAGAAAACAGCTGGTTTCCTATATCTATATGTAAAAAATAAACACATTTGTAAAATAAATGTAACAAAACACCCTCATATGTACACAGACATGCTTATAAAAGATACTAAATACTATTGAAGCATCTAAAATTAGAAAGCATGGATTTATAATGAAAGTTCTTGGAAACACATGGTCCACCTAAAGAAAATACTGAAGTATTTATGTTCCCTACCATTCCAGTGCAGGTGAGTTTCCCCCTCTCACTTACCCTCTTAGATCACACACTTTGCTTTGCCTTGTCTTCATGCATACCATTCCTAAATATAATGCAAATCCTAAGTCCAAAGCATCAAATGTCAGAAGCACATATCAGAATATTCCAAAGCTGAGGAAAAGCCAAAGGAAGTGTTCCCATGGACTATATGCCTACAACTGTGCTACCAGCTGGAACAAAAGCCCACACCTACATGCATACATTAATGCAGTGCTGCAGCAACCTCTGCACACCCCACGTTCCAGCAGATGGGCCTCACTATTCTTCCTGCAGACTCACTGAACTAACACAGGTCAGACCAATGGCTAAAGCTCAAGGTGGCTGCTTGGAAGATCCTTAGGTATCCAAGACAGTACAGGAAGAACTGGATAGCACTTCAAAACAATTAAAACTGGGATGTTTGTCATCTTCCTTATGAGGTCCTAAAAGATAACTGTGGCAAGGACCTTCTGCACCCATGCTCTTTAAGAGAGCACATTTCCTCAGAACCTGAGAAGTCCCTTAGAGGTCAGTCCCATAAATACTCATATCATCAATTCTGACCAGCACAAGCTCCAACCAAGGGCCACAAGCAGAAGCTGCCAAGCAAGAAGTACCAATGCTTCAAGACAACTCATCCCTATCGATCACCATTTCCACTAAGTCAGCTGGCAACAGAGATCACCAGTAATAAAAGTTCCAGGATGTCCAGGGTTAATCCCTCTGACTGCCAAAGAGGGTTCAACGGAACAACTACCTCAATGCAGTCAACTATATAATTTATACTTATATATATATATATATACTTATATATACTTATAATTTATACTTATATGTACACCTCTTCTAAAGAAGATATGATATAACATATCTAACATGATATGTTACTGTACAAGCTGCTGTTCCATCAGAGAGGGCAACCGAGGAAGGCTTCTTTAGCTTATTCATACAGATACTGCCAAAAGTTATGTAAATTACAGAAGGAGGCAGACCCTCATTCCCCAGGGTGCAGCAGCAGGCACTGGAAGCAGTGATCTCCAGCACTGCTGGCAAAAGAAGTGATTGCCAAGTTGAAGAAACTGCTGCCACTTCTGAAGAAGAACACATGTATTCTGAGACATGAATGTCCCTACTGTACTCTCCAGAGAGGTCTGAATGTGACTCCTGCACATCTTATCACTTCACTGACAGCAGTAAAACAGACCCAAAACCAGCTAACCCCTTTGCTCTTAGAATAAATAGCTAAGATCTTCAAAAACAGCACACACCCAACCAAAGGGGAAGAAAAAAAAAAAATCATGCTCCTTCATATGCATCAGGCACAGCATGCATCTTCCCTTTTAAAATCCACAAAAATTCTTATGGTTACAGAAGAAATATATCCACCCACAATGGCAACACACTTTTAGATATCCAGAAGATTTAAAAAATAGTTAAGTTGGCATTCATATATTCAATGTCATTCAAATTAATATATTCAATATCCAAGTGGAAAAAGCAGCCCAAATTTTCAGCTTGTGTTTACATCCTGAATAATGTCACCTATCCTACTCACATGTCCAGTTGCATGCATCCTGTTAGTGGGTAGCAGGTGGTGATGAGGAAAAAAGCAATTTCAGGACTTTTTGATATAAAAGGGTTCTGTAGCTTGTTTATAAACCTAGATGTGATCTGCTGATCACAGTACTCAAGCCTTCAGTGCCTCTATGCAAACCTGTTTCATACAGAGTTGTAGCATGAGCACAGAAACAGAAAAAATTACTTCCCTCAGTCATTTAGAATCCCTCATCCCTGCTGGCTATGGCTGCATCAGCAAATAGTGCAGTACAATAGAAGCAGATCTGTACAGCAAAAGTTTTTGCTGAGAACCTGGCATCCATGCAACATATGCATTTCAGGATAATTGCTGCAGTCTAGATCCAAGTCTTATTGTCTTAATATCCACATATCAAACATATTTGGTTGCTTCTTGGAGCACAATCTTGTCTAGTTTCATCCAAAAGGAATCAAAATTTGTGCTTTTCCAGGAATACTCTCATGTGAGCCAAAATGTGGTAAGTAGAAGCACTTGAGAGATTTACCTCATAGGCTTCCTCCTGATATTAAGAGTAAACAAAATAAAAATCAAGCTATACAAGAAAAAAGAAAACAAAAAAAGCCAAACCACCCACAAACTAACAACGACATCTTCTTAATCCAAGTATACCTTATACCAAGTATATTCCCAACTTCTCACTGCAGCTCTACTGAGACATCCCAAAATAATTTGGTGTTCCTGAAATGCAGTTATGGTATATGTGAGGTATGACAAAGCAGTGTAGAATGTCTGAAGCACACCACGAAAAGCCAGCAACTGACACACATGGTCTTATTTCATACAACTCCCATCATCAATCAGATGGTTTTCACAACTTTTTTGTTTGTGTGTTTGGGATGGGGGGTTTTGGGTGGGGTTTTCTGTTGCTGTCTTTTTGTTTTAAAGAAACAGCTGTCTGGATTCTTGCTCCACATCAAAGAGCTCCCAGGAATCCAGCACAGTTGAAACATTCTTCTCCATCTAATTCAAAGAAGTATTACTTGTCCATCTGTACTTTTTGAAAATGTACCTCACAACAAAACTATTCACAAGTCTCTTAGTCACCCTGCTACATAGTCAAAAATATAGATAATGATGTTTACTTAGAATTCTAGACTTGCAAGAGCACCTGAGTTTGTTTCAGGAAGGACCAGAAGCATAAGTCAAAATTGCTTTTGTACAGCAACAATGGAAATTATTCCCTCATTCCCCCTCTACAGCCCTAGCAGTCTACCTTCTTTTCCAAGTAGTTCTGAGACATAAGTGTTCTCACTGAGATACGTTTTATGCATTTTATACATGCATACATGTTGATAAACTTATTTTAAAAACATTTAGAAAAGTCCCTCATTTACAAGAAAAGACCAAGAATCAAAATGGTAATTAAGAGCCAAACAACACATAATAATTTTTCCAAGTGTTCTTGAAAGAAGTCTCAATAAATATCCAGACCTTCAACTTCTTTTTTTAAACTTAATGAATAGAATGATGCTTTTCTCCTGCCAGCTTTGCATCTTCTAAGAAAAACAAACAAACAATAACCAAACAAACAATCCCAAACAAAGAAAAAAAAAACACAAGTAAAAATTTCTCACAAATCTTTTTTTTCTAGTAAAAACTCATTATTTAAAATAATTCATTGTCCTTGTATCGTTTTGGTATTATTTCCTCTCACTCTAACTGAATTAAAGTACTTTGGTGTCAATTTATCAGTTCCCTAACATACAACTACTGTCAATTTTAAAAACAAGTGAAATAAGCCTGAGTGGTACATACTGCCAATCTAGTATTTTTTCCACTTGAATCCTTGCATGCAGCTTTCTCAACAACTCTACCAGAAGTGTGAAGGCTTTGTTAAAAGACCCAAATTTAGATGACAGAGTATTATTCAAGAACAGTTGTGAATTCAACCTCAATTTTAAATAGCAAATATAACAAGACAGACCTTCAGCATGTAAAATATTTTCACCAAAAAAGCTTTTCCCTGTTAACCTTTTCTAGTAGAATGATTACATATTCTTTGACATTACCAGAAGTCATATTCTGAAAACTGGGGGAAGATACTTTTTTCCAAAGACCTAAATACAACCTAGATTTTAAAGTTTTCATTTGATTCTTCTGTCCTGGGTTTAACTTCTTAAAATCAAACTTTTAATAACATCCAGTTTAGTCATTTTGAACCAGCTGCTAGAAAGAATATCAGTTTAATTAGTAGGTATATCAGTCTGATGCTCACCAATCAGTTTCACTCTTCCTGAAGACAGCAATGTGGGATCGTCTTTTTTGACATTATTTATTGAGTCATCTACTAGTTCTTTGATATGATCAATTCCTACAACTTGTCCTTTGGGACCAACCTGGAATAAAAACATACAGTTGAACAAATTCTGCTAGTTTAATTTACAGAATGAGTACTTATACTTCTGACCTCATTTCTCTAAAATAAAAACAAAAACAGCAAAGTGGAAGTATATTTTCCCAAAGTTACTAAAACTACTGCTTGAAATGACAAATCCTGGCTGCTAAAACCACCTGATAATTAAAGTGTATCTGCACAGTTTTATAAACACTTGTTAGAAGGATCTTTTTGATGTGATTCAGTTGTGTCATGTTGTTAGTGGCGATTTCTCCTGGGAATTTTTAGAAGTTAAATTTTATAATGTTTGTTTCCATTACCTGCAATAAAAAGTAACAACGTCAAGGAACAAGACTAAAACTAATCTCTTTTCACACTGAACAAAAATTACTAAGGATTAAGGTTTTTCTAGAGAAAACCTTACTTCAATGATTAAGCCATGATTTTTATTCTAAATTATCTCAAGAGTCCTATTCTTTCAGAAGCAAATGCTGCAATTACCAGTCAGGGACAAATTACCTTCCACTTATCCCTGCATTCATGAATCTACTTTCAGATTTACAGCTCTCCTCCACAGGAAGAGTGGAACTTCTGAGAGCTCATAACTCAAAAAAGGTCACAAAATCTCTGTATTCTGAGGGGGAAAAAAGGTCTACTAACAAAAACTTCTCCATTACAGGTATTTCTTCTAGAATTTTGTCTTTAGGCCAGAAAAAAAATTCAAAACCAATCCAAATCTTCAAAAATCTGACCACTTTTAACAGGATCCAGCTCATAGAACACACTGGTAGAGTATGTCCTAGCAGCAGCCCATGTTGCCTAACAACTGTCTTTGGACACATCTGAAAGCATTGTTTATGTTTCTGTATCTTAAATTTTAATGTTGTTAAGACATGGAAAATTAATACCTGGTTATCCTGGGGAATTTTGTTTTGTTTTATTACGAACAAGTCCTGTGTTGTAAACATTGAAAGAGCAGTGTTAGCTTTTGTTGTTGGAGTGGGAGACCACCACCCCAGCCTTTGAAGCAGAGCAAATTTTCACTATGACAGCCACGGGTTGCTGTTTGGAGGAATGCCTGGTAGGCAGTTGTACTATAAACTGGCAAAAGATCCAGTGTATTCCAAATAGTAACATCACAAAACTGAAAATTTAGCAAAATGGTTAGAGAGCATGAAATAGCTTGATAAAATAAGAGAACCTCCTGCTGCATGTGACAGCCCATTTTGCTCTGAGTCCTCATCAATTACCTCTATTACCCTGGAACTGTGAAACACATGCAATTGAGATAATAGAAAGATGGCACAAGTTTTGGGATCTCCATGTTAGGAATAAAAGTATACCCCACTCTTCTCAAAAATCCACTACTGACACGATGAAAACTGTAATTCATTTAATTTGCCAACAACCTTCAAAAGTAAATAAACTTAATTTTGGCAAGCTATGTAGATAAGTGTAACATGAAAATCCAAACAACAATCTTAAAAATACTTTACTACTCTAAGTAAACATAAAGCTTTCCCAGAGGAAAATGAGATTATCATCATAAGAGTAAAGTTGTCATCTATGTGCACTGAGGCACTCGTGCCACAAATGTGAGCTACTAATTCTAGATCTCAAGTAGACTGACAAGCAACATCAGAACAGTCACAAAAAAGCACGTCCCCAACTGAATTTTGGTGGCAACACACTCTACCATTAATTTCCACAATATACTTCTTTCAAGTTTTTTCACTCTTAGCAGTGCCATCAAGCAGAATGAAAGCATTTACTCAATTTTTCATAACACATGCCTGTAAGCCATGCCAATGCAAACCACCAAGGAGGATTTGTAAGAGGCACGTGACATTCATATGGCAATAAAAAGACAGAGGGATTAACTTCAGCAAAATTGGAAAGAAATTTCCTTTTTGTGCTGATTTTGACTTCTCCACAGCTGTTTTAGTAGAAAAAAGTGCACAACCACAATTTAGCATGTCCTATTGAAAATGGCTATTCCTTTATGCATTTGTAACTTCAGTGAGAAATACACATAGCCAGGATAAACAGTTTAATGCTTGTAGGATTGGAGTTCCCATGCTAGCACTTGATTACTGACTACACAGTCAGACCAAAAATAACAGGCAGCAAGTTAAGTGCCATTTAAGATTTCCTCTAAACTGCAGTTTGATTAACTTATTTTAGCTTTTTTTTAATTAATTTTGCAGCTAACACTTAGAAACCTAAACACTTTTGCAAGTGCATTGCCCAGTCCTAAACACTCTTAGCTAATTCTTAACACGAGTAAACAGAAGTGATTGCAGACTCAGCTTGGTGCTTGAAAATAGAAAACTAAGTAGCAAAGAAACCTAAATGAGAAATTATCATATGTATCAACACATTTCAAATTAACTGCACAGAAAGACAAAACAAAAAATCTAGTTGGCAGTTTAATGAAGGTCTCTACTAATCATAAAGCAATTATAAAGCCCTGGAACAGAGAAGGAAGAACTGATTATATTCCTCTTCATTCTAACAATACTGTAGCTACAGCCACTAAAACCCAAATTTTTTCATCTTTTTTTCCTGATGTAAGATAGGAAAGAACACAGAAAATTCCTTAGGTACAGACTGAATAACACAACTGAAATTAACTTACTCGGCAAAGACGTAAAATTTAAATTAATATCTAACTTAGAAAAGGTTAAATGGACACTTTTAATAATGCTTGTGCAATATAACAAGAAAAGAAAGTGATTAAATTCAAAGACAATTTATATATATACACAAGATAATTTCCTGTGGAAATAGGATTCTTTTACACCTCACTAAGCTCTCATCATAGCAGGAATCCATGACAATTTATCACAATGAGAACATTCATAGCCACACAAGATAACAAAAATTGAACTGTTCAAGACAAACAACTCCCTTCAAGATATAAAACAACAACTAAAATGCAATCATTTAAAAAAAACCCCAAAACAATCCAAAACCCCTAGACATCCTCGCTAGGTGGTTTCTTCACATTACACAATTTATTGGACCATTTAACTTGAATGTCTACTATCAGCTACCAATCACACCCAGCAGAGTAAATTGTTTTCTGTGTAATATACTTCAGTCCACTACTAAGAATGCTTTTGTTTTTTGCCCTGTAACTCAGAGTTACACTCAAGTTCAAGCAGTTCTGATGATCAATTGATGAAACTAAATAACTCACCATTCGTGAAAAACATGCTGTAAGGATTCCACTTCCAGATCCTACATCAAGTGCTTTGGCTCCTTCATGTAACTGATCAGACAGAAGTTCAAGTGCATATGCATGCTAAGAGAAGACAGAGAGAGAAAATTTCAAGTTATTTTAAGTGTCTGTTTTACTCAATATATATGTTCATTTGCTCAGAGATTTTGGGAAATGCCTCGAGCATTTGCGTAAGAAATTTCGGAATCATTTCTATTAAAAAAAAAAATGGGGGAGAAGGAGTTAACTACATGATATAATCATTGTTATTCCATTGGCTTCAACAAATTTCATGAGTGTATTTGTTTTTAGCATCCATATACAAAGCCTCATCTGACCATTCAAGCTTCTAGCACAGACTCTATTTATATATTGGGAGACACTATAAATCAGTTTATTTCTCCTCAGGTCTGGTGACTCTTACTATTCTGGCAGGATATGGCAAATAAAGAATTTATCATTATGCTATATGCACTGGAAGAAGCTGGGACAAAAGCTAGCTAGGAAGAAGGTAGCTCTAGAGCATCAAGAAAAATGGCTATTAAAACTACTTCCTGTATTACCTGTACACTTGCTGAATCAAAGAGTAGGAAAAAGAAATTGTCTTTCACAAAGGCAGATAGCCAGGATCACATTTGAAATGCAGTAGTCTACAGACACACTTGATGACTTTTGTGGACTAGTACACAAACTAAGCTTAGACTGCACATTAAAAAAACAATTTGTACTTTCATGTTTCAGAGATAGCCATTATCACACTCTTTCAGCTTAATCCATCCCACTCAGAAAACAGAAATAATTAGAATATTCCCTATTAGTACATTCCTTGCTAATATTTGCATAGAGAATATATTACCTTTTTGCTCTAGCACTTCATATACTACTAGTGCTAAGCATTGGAAAAATAATGACTTAAGGGACTTAATACTTATTTTTCCCCTTAGCAACAGTCTTTTTTCTGTCTTTTCTTGAATAATATCATTAACATTTCTATACAAAATTTCTGATTTTTTTATACTGATAACTAAGTAAATTCTAAGCCAACTACAGAGTTTTTAGTCAAGAGAAGCAGACTTTTACTATGTTTTGACACTTTTCAAACATCACAAAGACAAAATATATGCTTCTAGTCACCTTTTATCTCAAATAAGGAAACATAAAAAAATTATATCTGGGTTAGATGTATGCACAGAAATCCCAACAGGAGCACTCACCCTGGTCTCAAACCACTTGGCAAAACACCCTGCAACTCAGTACAATGTATCTTTTTTCCCGTCCAAATATTTAAAGACATTACAGTGGTACCATACTATAGGGATCAGTGTCATACACTCCTGAATTCTTATGTTTTTTATAAATTACAGAGTAATTTACATTGGAAAGATCTCTGGAAATCTTCTGGTCCAGTCAATACATGGGCATTTTAAATTAGGCTGCTTAGAGCCCTGTTCAGTCCGCTTCTTTGTATACCAAAGAACAGAATTTCTACAAACTGCAAAGCCTGTTTCAGTGCTTAACTACCCTCAAAGGTTTTTTTTAAACTCTAGAAACTAATCAGACTTTCCTATGTTGCATTTTTTTGCCCACTACCCCTCATCCTATTACTGTACATCTGCAAGCAAAATCTTGATCGATCTTTTCTACATTGTCCAAGGAGGCAGCTCACAACAGTGTCACTGCAATCAACTGCTCATTAAATTTAGTAGAGTAAATATTTTATTTCAAAAGCATCTGGATGTTTATAAAATCACCTATACTAATCACCTGGGTTTAAAGCTTACCATATGTGGAGCACTGATGGTTGCTTGGAAACCTGTAAAACAAGAGAATGGAAGATGCTCATTGTTATTCAGACAGCAACCTTATAATGTTTATTACCTTGACTGTAAAGTGCAACACCTTCATTGTCACCCTCATTCAGGGTAAAACATCCACACCCCAGCAGTTACAAAGGTACTCTACATCAGAAGTGAGTTATGGTACATCAGCTGAAAGCTATGCTGTCTGAGCTCAGGACAGGAAAAAAATGGGTTTTATCCTGATCTCAGTTACAATCTCCATTTTGTCACTATACATTGATCAATATCACATACTGATCCACTAGGTTTAATTCAGAAGAGTAATGTCTCCCAGAACAATGTAATTCCTTTTCACTCAGCCCCTATGTAAAAAAACTGAATTTGTTAGTTTCAGTTTCATGTAGTGGTGACCATGGAACACCTGGAGAACAACCTGTATTTTGCAAATGGCAAATGAGAACCAACACCTGTAAGAATGGGAGGAACACTCACCTATATTTGTTTTTGTAAATATGCATAAGCCTTTGAGTATATATCTTAAAATAGTTTTAAATTTTCCTACACAACTAACAAAATCCTAATAAAATTCACTCACCACATACTATTAAAGGCAGGGAGAAGATCAGGAAAAAAGTACATTAACAGATTTCATTCTCTTGTCTTGGAAGGATAAAGCTGGGACCTGGAGGGAAACAACTGTCCTATCACTAGACCTTCCCATTCAAAGCCTATTTTTAAAGATTTCACATAATGGTTTAAGAAACTTTGCATTGGTCCCAATTGAATAATTTCTGTAGAGATAGGGACTGTTTCTAGCATAAACTGGATGCAAATTATTTTTAAGTATTTACATCAGCTGCACCATCACAAGTTGCTATAGTTTGAAAAATAAACACATATTTACACATATTAATATTGACTGAAAAACACCTCTCTACTTAATGTACCCAAATATGTCAACTGCATTCTGCAAGGAATTGAAGCTTAGTTAAAAGCTATCCAATAAGCTGATGAAGAACTAAACAACCTTCCAAATTCAAAAATCTATTTTCATATTCTTAACACATAAATGACAAAAACAGTCACAGTAACACAAATGAAAACAAAAATGAAAAAAAAAAACCTTTTGCAAGACATTCTTACCTATAGACTGTGGAGAGTCCATGTAAGGGTTGTATTTTGCATAGTGGCAACGGTCTGTAGCCAGCATTACTTCAAATACCTTGTCTGTTTTGATTATTCCATTTTCTATAAACAAACAAATATATAAAAATGAAGGCATTGTTTCTCTTCTGCAGTGCAGGAGTCTGTGAAATGTCTTAACATATTCATAGCATTGTGCGAAATCATGTGCCTTACACAGATCTCTAACACTCTTATCCTCATCATACTGCCCATGGCAGGGCTTGGACTACAACATCTTTAAAGGTCCCTTCCAGCCCAAACCCTTCTGTGATTAAATCTCGGATTCAGAAATCAAACAATGCTTAAGCCAGTGAATTTTAACAAAGACTTTCCCAGCAGTTAAAAATGCTCTTCTGAAACCATTTGCAAAGATCTACCCCCTAGGAAAACTCAACTTCATGCACACCTTTGGATATTCCTGAAAATATAGTCAGTAAGAAATTAGTATTAGTATACACACCAAACAAGATATGCTTCATATTTCTAAGAAGTGAAACAAGTAATTATTGAAAAATATACAGAAACAAGTGAGAAATGTCAAGTTGAAGCATCAACACTAAGTACTTTAGTTCCCAGATCTGTTTGTCTTGTGTTAGCAAAGAAAAAAAATCTTTTCGTAAAGAAACTCCCACTGAATCTGAATTCTTATGCCAGGGGAGGCTGAAGCCAAAAAGGTTTTATATCAAAACACTCTGAATCTTTGTTCACTTTTCAAAATAAAATATAAATGCACATGCATGTAAAATGTCAGAAGCAGCCATTTTTCCTTGCTGTTTTACTGAAGATTTAACATTGATAATTCTATTTTTTGAAGTTCTGAAGAGCCCATCTATGAATTACAGAAAACTTTGGGAAAAAATGGAAGAAATTAACTAATTACTTGCATTAAAAGGCAATATAAACTACAAATAACTGACATTTCAATGATGGATTACTTCATTAACTACTTTCTTTAAATAAGGATTTATTTCCAAAATTATACTTTAAAAGGAAAGAAAAAAAAAAACCCAAAAAAAAGAGATTATTTGAGCACCATTAATATCTAACCCAAAACATGAAAATCAGATTATGGAACTTTTATAAGATTGCCCAGAGGTTGCATCAGTGGGTTTTTTTGATACCACCAACAAAACACACCTGTGCCCAGGACTGGGCTAACTTCTGCAGAGACTTCCCTGACTGTTTACAGGGTGCTCCCAACTACACCTATTAATCATGGGATTTTCCTTTCTTTTTTCCTTATCTACTATCTGTGTCCAGAATTAATTATCCTATATAACACAGACTTGAATTCAGAGAGGAAAATAACTCCTCAGATCATATTCCTTTTTGGTCTGAAGACAAAGTATCACATAGAACTGCAAAAGGAATATACTATTACTAAGGAAATTAGTAAGGATTCCTATTTAAAAAATATTATTTTTTAGAAATATTTCTGTATCTGATAAGTCCCAGAAAAAGCATACACTCCCCTCACAGTCCCCACACATTACACATATCCTGTTCTTTGACATCATTTTGAAATGAATACTACAGCAGTTCTAGTTAGAGGAAGCTCATTTCAGTGCAAGGTTTTAAATCACCTACACCTCCCAAAGATTAAATCCGTTTTTGGAATTTGCTTATTATGCAATGGAAACGACATCAAATTTTAGGTGGGAATTAAGAAAAACAATCAAGCCCTAAACAGTAAAGTCAGTATTGACTTAGTTGTAATTTTTATTGTGTTGATAACAACAAGATTTATTTCTTAGTCTCACAGCTGAATACAGAGAAACACAGCAACTCTACAGTACTGAACTCCCAAAAAAAGCCCCTTTTTTCCTGCAATAGTCACTCCCAAGATGACCAGCTGATTAACAGGATCTTAATTCTGTCTGGAACATGTCTCCATCAAATTCTCAATTAAGTTCAGAAAACAAGTATATCCTCTAAAGAAGCCAATAATACAAGCTTATATTGCAAAGAAGACATTCTAATTTCATGCCATCTCTAACTACCAAAAAACCAGACCAATCAAAAATAAATTAACTATTAATAAAATGCTAATTAAAAACATTTTCTAAGTTTTAAAATGAAGCTGTACATTGCAGGAAAATAATTCACAATTAAATGCATACAGGCAGAATATCCTTTCCAATTATAATGTGCACAGAAGAGTCTCCTTGAGGAGACTATTGGGTTTCAAGATGGATAATCAGTACTGCATACAAATCGGATATTAAAGTGTTTACAAGCACAGGATAAAACACAAACACATTGACAGCTTGAAATTAAAAGTAAACTCAAATAAAACAGAGTTATATTAGGACAACTTCCAAGCTTCAAAGGGCTGAAGCCGAAAAGTAAGTACTTAACAGTGGAGCACTGCCTGCCAAGTTCAGGAGTTACTCTGTGCAGAGGCTGTGGCAATGACAACTTGACATAATTGGAGCATGTTTTGAAAACTCTCTCTGGTCTGCCTCTTTTCCACAAATAACACCATGAAAACAGGAAAAGAGCTCAGAGCAGCCTTGGACTTGAAGGTGGGAATATACCACTGTTGAATGTAACCTGGGAAACTGGGCAGTTGGCTGTCAGAGAGCAAGGAAAGAAGAGTCTGCAAAGGCACCACAGACTTGCAACAAGTACACAACCCACCTTTTTATTTTGTCTTTTATTTAGCAACAAATGCATAAATAAAGTGCTTATGTGACATTATGTTTCAAAGAACTGCCTAGATCAGTGACGGTACCCTGACTGTTGATCAAACACGTTTCTAACCAATCCATAAAATCCTAGCAGTCAACATTTACACCAACACTGGCTTCCAGATCAGAAAAGAGGATGTGTCATTGCCACATGATCCAGCACACAAAGCTTACTATACAAACTATAACACCTACTCAAACACCTCCTGTGGCTGCCTTCATGTATTAAAAAATTTCTCTTGCAGATCCCAAAACCATTTACTGTGCAACTACTTCAGCATTCACACAGTTCAGCTTCTTCTCAGATTACTTTCTCCATAACCTCTGCAGAATACTTCACTTAGGAAGATGAATTTTCAGAAAAACAGCAATATTTTAAATCATATAGAGGTCATAAGGTATGATGCAAAGAACATACAGCTTTATGTTAAAAAAGATTCATTCATGTTGATTTAAACTACTAATGTGAAAAATCATGGAATGGTTTGGATTAGAAGAGACCTTAAAGGTCAACTGGTTCCAAATCCCCTGCCATGGTCAGTGACACCTTCCATTAGACCAGATTGCTCAGAGCCCCATCCAGCCTGGCCTTGAACACTTCCAGGGACAGGGCATTCACAACTACTCTGCACATCCAGTTCCAGTGTCTCACCACCCTCACAGTAAAGAACTTCTTACTATCTAATCTAAAGCTGCTCTCCTCCTTCAGTTTAAAGCCATTCCCCCACATTGTCCTATCATTACATGCCCTTGTAAATACAAGTTCCTGCCCAGCGCTCTTGTAGGCCCCTTAGGTACTGCAAGGCTGGTCTAAGGTCTCCTGGAGCCTTTGCTTCTCCAGGCTGAACAATCCCACCTCTCCGAGCCTGCCTTTACAGGAGAGGTGCTCCAGCCCTCCAATCATCTTCATGGCCCTCCTCTGGACTTGCTCCAACAGACCCATGTCCTTCTTATGTTGGGGACCCCAGAGCTGGAAGCAGCAGGTGGGGTCTCACCAGAGCAGAGCAGAGGGGCAGAATTGCCTCCCTTGACCTGCTGGCCACGCTGCTTTTCGTGCAGCCCAGGACAGTTTGCTCCCAACAAACTTGCAGAGGGGGCACTCGATCCAACTGTCAATGTCAATGATAAAGATGTCAAACTACCCCAGTCCAAGTGCCAACTCCTGAGGAACACCACCCATCACAGTCCACACTTGAACACTGAGCTTTTGGCCATAACTCTTCTGAGTCCTACCATCCAGCCTTATCAATCAAATGGTTTATCCATCTAATCCATGCCTCTCAATTTAAAGACATGGATACAGTGCAGGATGGTGTCAAATGAGAGTCTGCATCTGACCTGTGCAAATCAGCTAGCAACTTTCAAGAGGAGAGTGGGTTGGAACAAACTCACATCCTGATTTGCAAGCAATGTGAAGTTCATTGGTTTTAAGCACCTGATCAATTGACATTTTTAAAGTCAGGATCTTTTTATTTGAGCAGAGGAAGAAAAGCTGGGAAAGAATGTAATTAATTTAATAAAATTTTATTTAAGTAATTATTTAAGTAATGAGCATAGGAAGATTTCGCTGTAAAGTATGAACACAAAGAAAGCACTCAGAACAAGAAGTGATACATCAGCATCCTAAGATCTAATAAGAGACACTGACTCTAATACATACAAAGCTCTTTGTGCTAAAGAAATTGAAAGTAGGTGTTTGTAAACAAGTGTTTCTTATATCGCTCACACAGGAAAACTTTTTGTGTTTGCTGATAATTTAAGAGCAGTCTGCCTCAAACATTCAGCTGCCCATCTATTGTCACTGTGATTTGGATTCACAATACCCAGACATCATCCAAACAGGATGTTGCATACAAGTCACTGGAAGGAATCACTTGAGAGTCTATCATTCAGAGACACAATGACAGAAAGACTGAGGAAAGCAGGAGTCCATCAGAGCTAATCTTTCTGAATCCCATTTACAGTCTAGAAATTAAACACAAATATCAAGTTCCATGAAAATTCCAAAGTGACAGAAACTAAAAATAAGGGGAGTAATAACAGTGAAGTAGTAGTAGTAGTAGTAATAATAATAAATATTCAATTACCATTTAAATGCTACTCAAAATTTGCAGAGGTAAAACAGCATGGGAATCATAAGCTAGGCTCAACACAACAAACTAGTATACAGCCTCAAGATCCAGTAAAATACAAACTTACCAGTGAACATTTCACTTTTACTTTAAGGTAGTATTCCCTCCCTATTTAGTAAAAAGCACCTTCAAAAACAACCCATCCATTCTGGTGTGACAAGTAAGAGTTTTCTATTCATTTTCATGGATCTGAAAGTCTGTAGTTAACTAATTTAGACATTTTAACCACAGCTGTATTGCCCCCTCCTACTGTTACAGAGTTGGTGTTAACCACTTTTTCTCCTGGGGAGAAGAAAGGCCTGCTAACACAGCCTTCCAGCACACGGATTTATACAGAAGTTCCCTGTAATGTACTCGCATTTATCATAATGGTTACATTGATTTCATCTAAATCTGTACATGAAAGAAGAAAGTAACTTTTAATGTTGGTTTCAGTATGCAAAAACATAGAACCTCATCTTCCAATGAACTTTAACAACCACGTGCAAATGAGGGAGACAACCTCCAAGCACTCCTCTATCCCTCAATATTTGAGAAAGCTGAACTTCACTTACACATCACGGAAAATCAAAACTGAAGAGTTCAATACAAACTGGCAACAACCATCAGCAATATCGAAAAAATGTTGCAGAAGATAAACGTAGCTGGATCGGAAGGACAGACAGGGAACTGTCTTCACAGTAAGGCTTGAGGCAAAACTACTTACAGCTTTAGCAGATCTGTAAAGAAAGGCAGATGGTGCACATCTCACACCTTACTGAGCAGATTCCATGCAGCCACTCTGCAGATCTGCTTTCAGAAAAGCCAATGCTGTTAGGACCAGCAGCTAGACCACATGAAGAGTTTGTTATTATGAAGATGGTTTCATTCAGGCAGGCACTAGTACTACACAAAAGCTGAGGAAGATCAGAAGATCAGCAAAATATAACCCTGACCCTTGGGACAAAATGACAAAGAGTTGTCCTACTAGCAGAAATTAGGAAGAATTTCTGAAGCTGTATTTCAACAGTGCAAGCATTTAAAACTATTTTGTGCTCAAGTCCCCTATTGAAGTATTCAGGTTCTGAAGTCTTAAAAAGTGACTTACAAGTCAGCCACTGCAGAAGTCCACAGTTAACTGACCTCAAGCTTTAAGAGAGTTCACTCAGTTTTTGCCAAATGTTGGTAATTTAAATTAAAAATTAAAACATTATTAAACCTAAGCTAATAAAAAATGTAATATAATTGTTTACTTAAAATGTTATGTAGCACTAAAGAACATGACTTTGAGGGATAACATTCACATAAACAACCACTCAAAAGAACACAAACATTATACATTTCCTTCTAGGCTTTTCAGTATCTCTTAGTGATCTCTTGATACTACATCAGGAGGGAAGAAACAGTAGCATTAAAAGAAAAGCTTAGAGTTATACTGAAGCTAAGCCACAGGAGATTCCCTCTTTTTAAAATGCCTACATGCAACAATAATGACCTGTTTTGGACAGATTTGCAGTATCATTTCCATTTTGCTATGGATTACTAAGCAGCTTCAGACCACCAGGAAAAAATCATATTATGCCATTATATTCACATACAAAAATAAAAATATATCTTCATTCAAGCAAAGAAACGAAACATTTTTAATTAGTATTATTTAGTAGAAGTTATAAAGATTTGTGATGTAAATAATCAGCCAAAAAAATACCCTTTTTTTTCTTGAATGACTGAGGACTTGGACTTTGATGCACTGAATTTGGGGAGTTTTTGGGAAAGTATGGGTATGTTTTCAACATTACACTGGCATCCTGTCTAACATTAAGAAAAAAAAAACACGCCAGCAACAAAGAACCAGTTAAGAGCACAATCTCAATTTACATACCAATGAAACATTATAAATGTTCCTAAATTTGAATTGGGTTTTTTTCTTTCTGTTACCATTTTCTATTATCTGGGCTGTTTTGCTGTCTTGATTTACTAGAAGGCTTGCCTCTTAAAGTGAAATTCCTTCAAAACATTTCATTGACATGGGCAAATCATTAACAAATACTTAAATCTTACTTAAAAATAAAAAAGTTTCACAGCAACTCCTTTAGGCAATTACTCAAATTATTTGCTAACAAATTTTTTTTTAAATCTCACTGTTCCAAAAAATAGCACCACAGATTTCAAGTCTGCTACCTGAGACATAAACTAAATTTAAGAAATTTTAGATATCCATAAATTAACGTATCAGTGGATGTGTTAATTTTTAATTTGAAAAAAATAGTTCACTTTCTAACTGTTTCACTATCTGGTCTAAGTGACAATGCTTAATCACTGAAGCCTGAATACATTTATGATGAAGGAAAGGGTGGTCACTGAATGCACACAATAGGCAGCATAAGTGCTTGTACATGGGAGTCATTAAATTTGGTCTAATTTTCCATTATTATTTCCCATCTTCATGTTCATCCAAGTTACATCGCTCTTTCTTAAGCAAAATTAGATGTAGAAGAGATTTGGATAAACCAATGGAAAAGACATGACAGTGGAGAATAAACAAGACAAACCCAATGTTTACTGCTTGCTGAACCTAGCTTAGGCTTACTACATCCAATGCTTTCCCATTCATTGCAGCTCCCAAAGAGATTTGTCCTCAGCAACCAGAAACCTGCACCAAAGGTGCAGATTCATTGTAGATAAGCCTTCATCATGATGAAGCACGCCAAGATGTTATTTTTAATTATTTAACATCTAAATTATTAAAACATTAGGAGAAATTCCTTTAGCATGCTTAAAAATAGAATTCTCAAACCCTGACAATATTTCAATATAT
The DNA here is from genome assembly GCA_013398075.1 of Notiomystis cincta. NCBI lineage: Eukaryota > Metazoa > Chordata > Aves > Passeriformes > Notiomystidae > Notiomystis > Notiomystis cincta. The sequence continues at coordinate 223,540 of VZRX01008462.1, forward strand.
ACCTGAATAATATTTGAAGCATCTTTCGCACTTAAAAATTAAGAATCTGATCTTATGTGAGGTGCAAAATTCTATGGAATCTTGTAAATTAGAGTTGCTAACTTTTGTGATACGAGTTCATTAGATGAGGAAGGTAAAAGAATGCAGCAAGAAACAAATCCACAGATGGTTAACAACTTTAGCCACAGCCAAGTTAACTCACCTTCATTTTCCCTGAGAAATGTGGGTTTGAGAGCGTGTCTATGTGATGAAAACACCATTGGCACAACATGATCAGAGAAATAAGCAAAGCAAGCTTGTCCTATGTCAGCATGACATTGACTGGAGGAGAAAGGTGCAATAAGGGAACAATGAACTTTGACTGTGAACTGGACAGGGAATCAATCTTTCAGTCCTTCAGGTGGGAAAGAAAAGCTGATTTCTAAGATGTTGGCAGGTAAAGCAAGGACTTGGCAAAAGCCCAAGTATGAAAGACAGAAGGAAATCAAAATGATCTAATAGTGACCTATCACCGTATAGCTGAAGGTACAGAGAGGGGAAAAGTTACAGATTTAGAATAAAAATATTTTCAACCAATCAAGATAACAGTAAATAATAACTCACCAATTCTTTTCCTCCTTCCTCAGCACCTCTATGTGGCAGACTCATAATAAAAAGAAACTCCTGTTAGAGTTATTTATTTAAACACAGGCAATTATTTCTGTGTTTAGCATGATTTCTAACCCTGCAGTAACCTGCATTTAGATAGCTTCCTAAAAATGTTGTCTGTTAAAAGATCTTTCTTTAAACATATTTTAGGGAGAAAGTTTACTCAAATTTGAAATTCAAAAGTTCAACTATTTTCAGTCAGGAAGAAGCAAATATTTAAGTAATTACTCTGTGGAAGGGAAAAATATTTGTTTTAAGGCTTTAATGAAGAAAGTATAATCCAGATTTAAAAAGGCATTTTTATAAAATGAGTACTTCCAAGAATCACTGAAACAAAGCAGCTGAACACCTTGTAGGAACTGCACATTCAAGGGCAGCATGTGAAGAGTGTGTCTTAAACAAGTTTATTTTGCATATGCCAAATTGTGTCTATGATGCCTCAGATTAACAGTGCAAAAACATGTTTACGATGCAACAAGAAGTTAAAAATCAAAACCACAAAACACTGTACTGCAACATTCTTCAGTCACTTGTCCCTAAACATGCAAAGTTCCAGGGCCCTCTTTATTAGTTTGTCCCGTTTAAGACACAACAGCAAAGATAAAGCTTATAAAGAATAATTGTCTAAATCTGCATTGCAAATACCCAAAATCACTTGTCACTGCCCTAACAGAATGATTGTTACCCTTACAGAAAAGTTCATTCTATAGTTAAGGCAACAGTGAAGTGAGCAATAAAGCAAATGTCATGAAATGGAGAACTTTATTGCCACAAAACAGAAGCACTAGTAACTGTCAATATCAGCTTATGATGAAGAATAATCTTTATAGCTGTTTTAAAGGAAAAGAACATGTAGCCTACAGGAATCTTTCAGTGCTGTTTTTATTTGGAAGCAAAACCAGTTGAATGAGTTCCCATTCTCCCCAGGCCTCATTTACCCACTACCAAGTTCACTGCTCCTCTAACTGTAACAATACAACAGCTTACAGACACTGAGGAGTTTAAATCTTGTTGTTTCACAAGTCATGAGAAAGTGATCCAGTCATACAGCACTGCCTCCCTCACAAGCAATTCTACAAGAACAGTCAGGAGAAGAATTGTGGCACAAGGACAGGGGCAAGAACCTCTCAAGCAGGATTTGCTGCAGAAGAAAACATACTGTGTCACTACAACCTGCCTTGTTTTCTTGAAGTTATGCAAAATATACACTACATTACACACTCACTTACTAAGTTACACACAAGACAAACAATGGACAGCAGCAAATTAACCTCATCCAATTTGCATTCTTGTTTTTGGCATAAAATGCTGTAAATGCTATCTAGCTGTTTTTAGAGAGGGGAAAATACACTATTGGATTTACTACTCCAAAAGAATTCTCTGGAGCATTTTAGTCTTTCTGTACCTAGTAATTTTTAAATTCGTTAAAATATATCTGGGAGACTTGCATCACACTAAACACTACTTTCTTCTCAATCTGCTCCCAACTTTAGCAACAAGCTATCATCTTACCTGAGGAACTCTAACTTGAAAGTTATACTCTTAATTCAGCAGCTGCTCTGCACTGATAAAGCCCTACACCATGACTGAAGTCTCACTGAAGGTGACAACACAATCTTGCTGCAAGATCAAAAGCCTCTGTGCTTCCACGATATTTTATTGCCAATCCACTACTTCCCTGTTTAACACCCCTCAAAACATTTTGGCATTCATATGCAAAACGGAGAGGGGGAAATTATAGACTGTAATTTTCCAGGAAATTACCATCAGTGCATACTTGGAAATTACAATATTAAGTACTTTTATTTTACTTTCCTCTTCCTATATAACTGCTGCTGTATACTAACTACAATGGTTTTCAGCTTTGTCATCATTATTTGCAATGCCCTGAACAGTTTCCATGTGTTGAAAAACTGTCATTGTCTTCTGCAACAAAGAAACTGGTTTTGCCTTCAGGTTCTGAGCACCATAGACTATTCTGGCAATAATTGCTTTTTGGATATATTTTGGAGCTTAACATTGATTTTTACATCAGAAAGTTCTCCCCTGCTGTGTAGGAGAACAGTATTTCACTAAAACAGCATTTCTAGTCCTTTCAGTTGCAGAACAAAACAAAAAAAAATGCATTGCAACACTTGTAACTAGAGAAGTTATTATCTATTTATTAAACAGAATTTTTACAATAAAACTCTACAATAATTAGTAGTTTTTACAGGGAAACTGAAAGTCATTTCAGCATGTATTATTCTGCTGGATGTGATAGTTCTCAAAAGAAAATACTGGAAAAGACCACAGGACCAGATGATCTAAAATAAGCAGAGAAAAGGAGAAAACAAGGGTGATTCTCCCATGACACCAGAATAACGAGGAGGCCACACAGTTGAAGTTGTCTATGGTCTTGTAGTATCATTAAACTAGGAGACAACTGCCATAATACAGGCTCCAAATCTATATCCTTTTACGTCTAGGGCATTGGACTTGAGAAGAGGAAGGGAAAAGGGCAGGAGCAGAGATGAGAGACACTCTAAGTATATTTAAGACAGGTTAATTCTATTCCAATACGAAAAACGGAGGTTCCGAATACAGAAGGTGCTGTCCCTCCGTCCTCTGAGGACCTGCAGACTTCAGGACGTACTGAAGTACATCGGCCAAGAAGCGCCCGCCCGACACCTTCCACGTTCAGCACGGGGACAGCACAGACGCTCGGTGAGCGCAAGGAGCGCCCAGCGCCGGGCAAAGCCCGGCTCTCACCGCACGAGTCCGCACCGCGACAGCTCCTCCGCTCGCCCGGCGGTCCCAGCCCACCCCTTCGAGCGGAGCCGCTCCGACCCCGCCGGGGAGGGGGTGCAGGGACTGCTGCCACACGCCCCCTTCACCCAACACAAACCGCCGCGGCCTCTTCGGCGCCTTTCCCCAAGGCGGGCGGCTCCCGCTGCGTTCTTCTGCTCGGGCCTGAGA
>VZRX01008462.1:243464-268063 GCA_013398075.1 Notiomystis cincta
GGTGTCCCAGCGGGGCACCTTCGGCATACGTGTCCCGGCGGTGAAAGCCGCCGGGCCTGCGGGGTCCCCGCGAGGCCGGGTCTGCTCTCCTGCAGGGACCCGTGCCGGCCTGAGCCAGCCCGGGCGCCTTTGGTGCTCCGAGGCTGCCCTGCTGCTGGTAGCCCTGAAGATCGCGCCGAGCTGCCCTGAAATAACTCCTGCCGCTCCCGGGAATGCGAGTGCACGTAGGAGAGCTGTATCCTGCTGAAGGAGAAAGCAGAGCGGAAGAATGGAAACAAACCGAGCGAATGCACAATGTTCCTGGTGTTCGGCTGGCCTCTGGCTCTTTGCAGCTCTGGCTTCTCTGACCGTATGTCGTTGTGCTCGGGTGCTAATTTCAGGGTCCGATTCTCTCTTCATCCTATGGAAACTTGTAGCATTGGAAATGCATCCTTTAGGAAATTGCTGTTGCAGCTCAATGACTTGTTACCTGAAAGAAGAGCTTCCCTTAGTTGGTCTGAACCAAGTCCCTACAATCTTAATTTTATGACTTGCAAAGTCTTTGTTACTTTCTTTATCCCTGGCAGTGAAGCATTGTGATTATGTACAAAACAAGCTGTTAGAATAGGTACATGAGGGTGCTTAAATACATTAATATGTGATGTTCAGTTGGAAATACGAGCACTGAAAGTATTTTTATAAGGAATAGTAGAGTTATGTTATAAAGCCCTGTATTTTTTTCCTCAGAAAATCACGGGATTCATTGACAGTTGTGTGTTGCCATTCAGAGCATCACAGACTGGTTTGGGTTGGAAGAGACCTTAGAGATCATCAGGTTCTAACCCCCTGTCATGGACAGGAACACCTCCCACAAGACCAGGTTGTTCCAAGCCTCATCCAGCCTGACCTTGAACACTTCTGAGTTTTCATTCAAGCACTTATATAAATAAGTCCAGTCTTTCATGATTACAGTGTGAAAAAAACAAGGTGGGATTTTTTTGCCCTTACAGTTTGACCTGTAGAAGAAAATACTATATTCTCATATTTTGAAAAAATGAAAGATTATTTTTTTCAACAACTTCAGGGAAGAGAATTTAATGAGCAGAAATAGCTGCATTAACAAACAGATCATTTAAGGACACAAAACTGACAGGGGGAATGGACATCATTTCCCTTGGATACAGTTGGTGTTCACTAGTTAGAAATACAAAATTGAGATACATTTCTTACACAGCAGTCAACACTTTCATCCTTTAAAATGTGTGCAAATGTCTATAAGCAGAGGTGACTTGTGAATTTTGAGGTTCATATATAAAGGTGAACTGTTGTAATTCCTGCTTTCTGGAGGACTAATTTATTTTGTTTTCCGAGAATTAAGACTTAGTTTCACATGCCCATGCTGGTACATATCAGTGCTGCCAAAAGGAACAACCCACCAAAAAAAGTTATTTGGGTAAGTTCCTTAGCTTGGTTCATGTTGTGTGGCCTTACAAACATGCTGTCTGTGGTAAGTGGTGGGAGATAAGTGGACTGGCTGGTTTACACTCCTAAACCTAAGCTGCTGCTGAAAATTTAAATTAGAGTGCAGCTTTATTCTCCAAAACTGCTCCACATTTAAGATTTTAGTGTCCTGTTAATTTAACCTTGATTTCTCTTAGGGGTATTAAATTTGTCTATCTCAGCTACCCGAGGGATAATCATAAAGTGAATACTGAAATAAATATGTAGGTGTAAAAAGGTGTAAAAAACTCTTTTCTCCTGACTTCCAGGCCTTTGGAATTTCTTAAAAGCTTATGTATGGGTATTGTGTCAAGTTTTTACTTAATTTTCCTTGGAAAAATTTTTCCACAAAGTATTTCTAATGTAGTCATAAAAATGGCATGTTTGGAAAATTATTTTGAAAGTGGCCAAAATTAAATTACATTTTAATTGCTCTCATGCTGTACTTTCTGCAGCTTTCTGGATTTCTTAATACTTTGAGCAAAATTTCACTGTTAGTTATTAATGATTTTTATGTCTGATGGTCTCTTATGTCTGATGATCTTTTCTTTATTCATTGAGCACTGAATAATTATATGCTATCTGACTGTATTAAAAGAATATATAACTACTCAACTATACTCATTTAAGGTTTCAAAACTATCACCGTGCAAAGAAAGCTTATGGGTGCAGTTATACCCCTTAAGATTTAGACAGTTTCATAACAGAAATTCTGTTTTTTCTAAAATGGAGAATGGGATTAAGTGGGTGTCCCTTGTGTTTCTTTTCACAGTTCTCATTTATGTATTACTTCCCAGCTTTCAGGGTTTATTCATATATGAGTAGCACGAGTATTTAATTAATGTAATTCACACGTGTTTCAGCGAGTTCTTTCTCCTATTAACTTGTCATATTCTTCCTCAATTGTTGAATCACTCATTGGTTTGTGACAGTGCAAGTATTACAGGAATGAAGCCTGAATGAAGAAAGTGACTTTTTTGTAGACTGTGTGAAATTCAGATACTTGTTTAATTTATGTCTAATAGGAGAGGCACTTAGCAACACAGTAGTAAAGGAGCAGTATGAGTTGAGCTTCACCATTTTTGTTGCCTGTGAAGAAAAGAGAGCACTGAAACATTTAGTTTGTCTTGCACTGTCTTAATAACTGATCTTCCTCTGTGAAGCAGTAGAGACTGAAAAAGTTTTATTTCGTGATACTCTAAAGAGGCAAATGCTCTGCAATTTCTTCAGTATTCCACTGTGGTTGCTTTATTCTTTGCCATGGCAGTTGCAGCACTAACTAGTGCCCAGCCTGGACACAGAGATTTGAGTTCTCTGCAGACACAGGGCTCTTTCCCTGATGAGTCAGCGCCTTCAAAATGCAAACGTTTTTTATTTGGCTTTTGGCAGAAAATTCTGTTTCCCTTACCAAATCTCATAGCTATGCTCTCAGCGAATTTGATGCTTGACTTGTTAAATAATTTTATGGTAAAAAAATAAATGTGATTAAATTTTCTTTGTTTCACTTCCTGCTCTCATTTTCCCTTATGTAAAATAAATTAAAAAAATTACCTAACTATTGACAAAGACTGGTTCAAGGAGACTTGAGCTAAGAGACTATGAATGCCTCAAAATCTGAATCCTTAGACAGATTCAAGTGGCAGATGGTACAAGAAATCATAAAGTTGCATGTGATGAGCTAGGCAAATGTTTACTTTTACCACATGTGACTGCTAGAGAATGGATAAAATAACTGTAATTACCTGCTCTTACTGGTGTACTTCTCCCTTCCATCTTTTTATGGAGCTCAATGTCAGAATCATTGAACAGCAAGGTTATTTGACCCATATCCTGGCTAACTGGGTAGTAGAGTTGGCTCTCTGGCCATAAAGGTGATGGAGAGAACATAGGTGGCAAAGGGACACAGGAGAGAGGGGAGGCAGAGAGGCAGTGCTGGGGTAGCACACACCAGTGGTTCCTATCTGCTCTTGAAAGTTTTCTCCACAGAGGAGTTGCTCTTTCCTCTGTCCACATCCTTTGCAGCACAGGACTGCTTAGACTTGAGGCACCTAAAACGTGTTGTTAACAGACAGTTTAAAACCCAACATGGTTTGTAAATTAGGTTGAGTAAAGACTGCCTGAAGAATTTGCTTAGCATGCTTTTAATATCTGTGAAGGCAGTGCCGCATGTGAACGTTTCACTGCCACCAATGCTACATTGTGACTTTTTTTAACCGTTCTGCTAAATGTGATTTGTTTCGTTTTGTTGACAGAGTTGCGGTTTTGGGTTGTGACGGACTCCAGCATTAGAGGAACCCAGGTTTCACAGTGAAGAGCCACAGCTTTGGCCAGTTCTGACAGCAGCCAGTCTTCCTTGAATTGTGGTGTGTGCGAGTCCTTGGTGGAGGTTGCATATATACATGTTTTCATGAAGAGAAGTGAGAAGCCAGAAGGTTATAGACAAATGAGGCCTAAAACTTTTCCTGCCAGTAACTATACTGGCAGCAGCCAGCAGATGCTACAGGAAATACGAGAGAGCCTCAGGAATTTACCTAAACCCTCAGATGCTGCTAAAGCTGATCACAGCATGGGCAAAATGTTGCCTGAAGATCCTAGACAAGGCCGAAATCCCCCCAAATTCGTCACATATCATAAGGTTTTGCAGGAGATAAGAAACTCACTTCTGCCTTTTGCAAACGAAGCAACCTCAGCTGTCAAAGGAACGTCAGAAGTTAATCGACAAATGCTGCAAGACTTGCAAGCTGCTGGCTTTGATGAGGTGAAGTGTTTTATTTTGAAGATTTGGTGTTCTGCTAGGTATAAACTATCAGTGGATGTTGGAGGGGGTGTTGGTCAGGGAGTGTTTGAACAGCATGATAAGCAAAAAGCTTCAAAATCTGGTAGGTTTCTGATCAGGGCATGAAACTGGTAATAGTGGGCAATGTAGAAGAGGGTTAGAAGCATTTAGAGAGACTTGACTTTGTTTTTTTAAGTATCTTGTTCAGATTGTTCTTATGTGGTGGGTTGCTTGAATTATTTGTATAATTTTAGGCAGACAGGACTGGACTCTCTAGAACATGGATTTTGCCTCTAATACTCAAAGTAATTTTGGATTGTGCTCAATTAAAATAGGTTGATAAAATATGGCTGTTCTAAATTGAAAGGCAATACCAAATATTTTAGAAATTAATCTGAAATGTGGTTTCCAGGAAGGAAAAATGAATACACTTACAGCTCCTGTGTTCATACTGGGACCTGTACATCAAAGTAAATCACACTTGCTTTCATGCCTTCTTTGTAAACCTGGCTACAAAAGCAGGTTTAAAAAAGAGCTAGCAAACCACTCATCTTTCTAAAGGAAAAAGGCACAGTACCACAACAGGGATTAATTTTACAGGCGTGCACTGCTTGCAGAGTAGTGACTAGCTCATGAGTTCTGCTGTCTCTGATGCTGTGGTATTTACAGAGAGATCTACCTCTACCAAGAGTGGCCTCTCCCAAGCTATCAACTGGCTTTTCCTCAACAGCATCTCTGAGTCAGGTGCTGATAGTGGCTTTTTATGTTCCTTTCACTTGATTGAATACACAGTCTGAACTGTGTGTCAGGAAGAATGGAAGGATTTTACAGTGATAAATGATTTCTGTAATGATCTGCTCGTGCTCTGTGGTTTGTTGCTGAGGTTGAGGAGGTTGTTGTGTGTGATTTTGGGTTGAGGAGAGGCATGCATTTTTTTTTTCCAAAGTAGATCTGTTCTTAGATCCATTTTTTCAGATAGAACCTGCAGCTGGTTTTGCAAACTGAAGTTTGCAGTATGTGGCTGGACAATAAACTAGAAAGGTATCTTAACTTGGTATTTTTGTTGGATCCTTTGTATCTTGAAGCCTTTTGCTCCTACCCTTTGTTCTTAGATACAACTGCAAATTCCCATGACACTTGTGATTGTGTGGGGCTTTTTTCAGGCACAGTGCCAGCATAAGCCCTTTCTGCCATGTGTTAACCTACAGTTGTGTTGCCACAATAGCCCATATGGCACTGATCCACATACCTCACTAGGAGCAGATACAGCTGAAGTAGGAAAGCATTTTTCTTGGTTGGGAAGTTTCAAAATGTATTCAATTTATTTTTTATCCTTTTTTTTAAATTAAATGTCACAAATATTCTGGTTATTTCCCCCTACCTCTCAGGTAGTAGGTAGTATTAAGGATTAAAGTGGAACAGATAGATACCAATAAGTATCAGGTGTGTGTATATAGATAGTTGTGTATATATATATGTGTAATAAGCAGGGTAAAATGCTGTTCATTGTATTTGGTTGTTTGGTTGGTTTTTTTATCCTAAATAACTTACAGAAAATCTCTTTTGCTTACTATGATTCAAGTTCACTTCTCATTTGTTCTGTGTAAGGTGATACTCTTTAAGACATTAATACTTCATTTTGCATAGGTGACCAAATTTTTGAGCTGAAAATGTCGAGCTGCTTTTTTTAGCATCAGCTGGTCTGTAAGGATTGTAACAAGGTTATTGTATAAGTTTTTGATTTTAAAATCCTTTTTTAAGGTCTGTTTTGTTCACTTAATATAATTATTGTTTTGAAGGTTGCATAATTTTGTATGTTTGAGTGTTAAAAATGATGAAAGTAGAAATGTGACTTTAAATTTGAAGTTGGTACTGACAGCTTCCCTTCTGAGCCCTCTTTGGTGTCCCACTGGTTTGAGTAGGAGGTGAATGGTGTCATAGGTTTGTAGTTTGTATAACAGTTCAAACATCATTTGAAGTGAAGTGATTGCTTTGATACAGTAAAATATGACCATAACAAATCATTAAAAATAGTGTGCTTTAGCTATAGGGAGTCATGCTGTGGATTTGTCTCCAAATTTTGGGTCAGCTGTACAAATCCCATTCAATGTACATTGGAGAGCACTATCTCTGGAATTCTGCCTCTGTTGCTTGACCTTATCTCATTCAAGTCAGTGGAAAAGCCACTGGCCTGCAATAAATTTTCCATTGACTCGAGTTGGGCTTGCCCATCAGATCAAAACTTGCGTTTGGATCTCTAAGAACATAGAGCCTAAATCTACCACAAAAGTAATAAACTTTTCTGCCAATTATATCATATTCATCAGGAGGAATTTTTGAACTAAAAAGATCCAAAATTTCACATTAGGCTATCTATATTTATTTATAGGTTTTATAAAAAAGCTTAGGTTAGAGGAGACCTTTGGTCATCATGTAACCTGTTACCTGGGTATTGCACTGCATTAAAAAAATGCTTTTATGACCCAGCTGTTGTATGAACAGCAAGATGACATTATTTACATCAAACTACAGTGCTTCAACAAGTTAACTTTTTTCCTGAACATTGAGACTGGGATACTATTTTGGATGATCTCTTCTGGAGAAGATATTTTAAAATTAGTTTTAAAACAATTGAGAGAAATCGATACTTTGTAAAATTGCTTTGGTAAAATTACTGGAGTACATTAGGCTAAATAACCACCATTTTTGGTATTTCTTGTGATTTTCTTGTAAATAATTTTTTGTATATAATTTTCTCTTTAGGATATGGTTGTACAAGCTCTTAGACAAACCAACAACCGTAGCATAGAAGCTGCCATTGAATTTATAAGTAAAATGAGCTACCAGGATCCTCGTCGGGAACAGATGGTTGCAGCAGCAGCAAGACCTGTAAATGCAGGTATGAAACCACCAGGTAGGTGTATTCATGGTGACTCAGTACTCACGGTGTGTATTCTTAGAGGTGAAAAATAGAACATAGTAAATTTTGCCTTCACATGCTCACAGTAGAAAAGAGGTTCTGAGATACAGGTTTTTTGCTTTTATAAACAGCATTTTAAGCATTTAATGTAATCCTTTTGAAAGATAGGTCCATTTATTATGAGTTTCTTAAGCATTGTTTTATAACTACATGGTTTTATTACCGTGTGTAAACGTTTTATACAAGGAATGGCATCCACATCTCATTTTTCTAATTTCTAGCCCTTGCTGATGTCTTGCCTGTATCATGTTCTGTGTCAGGGTCCACTTAAAAATAAGTGCTGAGCACTGAATTCTTCTTTGAATTTTTTGTCTCTCTTCACAAACACTCCCACACAACAGCATTCTGTATGTGTATTTTTGTGTATGTGTGTGTGTGTGTATTTATATATCATACAACTACGATATTTGTATTTTAGGATGTTGTGTTTCAGGATCCCTCTCTGTTAATTTCCTGCTTGGTTCGGGGTTTTGTTTGTATCGTTTTTAAGGCAGGCTTCATGTTCTTAGAGATGTTAGGGGACAGACTGTGTCTTTACTGGCAGAGTCAGAATTTTGTCACTTGCTATTGTTGCTTTCTTAACAAATGCTAGCATATTTTTAATACAAATTGATGCCTTTTTAGTAAGCATACACCTAAAAAAAGAGTAACTTTAAAATGCAGCAGAAATACTGAACTTTTTGACTAATGTTGAGTGCTGAGCTGCTAGTGCTGGAGCTACATTTTAAATTAACTGTATAGGTAGGAGGAAAAATTAGTCAGAAGTAGCAAAGAGCAGCGTTATTTTCCTTTAGTCTGTTAAGCAGGATTAGTTGGTGCTTGTATGAAGTTCGTAGGTAAATTCCACCATTTAGACATAGTTTTCATTGTTACTTGCAAAAATATTGTAATTAACACATTCTTTAAGTGAGGACACGGTGATTTTCAGCAGTTACATTGTAAAAACCACAGTAAGACTGCCTGCACCATGAGTTCCTTGTATATTTTGTTTATATGATGCAAAATAGCATCTGTGAGGTAAATATATACCAGGGTTTTGCTCTGTAAGTTTTGCATTCATACAGTTTTAATTCCTGCCTCTGTCTGCAAGACTTTTACTCAAAAATATACAACTTTTAAAATGGAAGTACGTAGTCAAATTCTGCATGCAGGGAATATAACAAGTGTGGATGGTCTGTATGCACACAAGGGTGCAAGTGGGCTGCTTGATGTTACAGCATTCAGTTAAATTTTAGTTTAAGAACACTAAAGTGTTTTGCAAGTGCTAAATGGGAGGGATAGCAATGTAACGTATTTTTCCATGCTATTACTTTTTTTGCATTTGTGCTGAACATTCTGAGAGTTTCTTGTACACATGATTAAAAATACATTGTGTGACTAATGATTTTGCACATTACCATTTTTTTCATTTTTACTGAAGCAAAACGCATTTTCAGAAAAGTGATTTCTAAAAAATCACTTTCTGGTAATACAGTTTCAATGCTTTTTTTTTTTTTTTGCTCACATATGTGCACTGAGCATATTTGCATGCTGTGCTTTATTGTGTCAGAGAATTCAAGTGCTGTTTCTGTAGTTATTAACGCAGAAGAACAAAATATTCAAAGGGGTAAAAAGGACTAATTTCTAATAATGTAAATGCTGTGTTTTCTTCTCGTGGGAGCAGGGGCTGTCCAGCAGTCAGTTAACCGCAAGCAGAGCTGGAAGGGTTCTAAGGAGTCCCTGGTTCCCCAGCGGCACGGCCCTTCCCTGGGAGAGGGTGTGGTTTATCGCTCGGAAAGTCCCAGCTCCCAGCCCGATGTAGGAAGGCCCTTATCCGGATCTGGCATTGCAGCGTTTGCTCAGGCTCATCCTGGCAATGGACAGAGAGTGAATCCCCCACCTCTACCGCAGATAAGGAGTGTCACTCCTCCTCCTCCACCGCCTCGGGGGCAGACACCCCCTCCAAGGGGAACTACTCCTCCACCTCCTTCCTGGGAGCCAAATTCTCAAACAAAGCGGTACTCTGGAAACATGGAGTATGTGATCTCCCGTATTTCTCCAGTGCCACCAGGAGCGTGGCAGGATGGTTATCCACCTCCATCTATGAATCCTCCTCCTATGAATTCATCCACACAGGCTCAGAGAGGCATGAGTGCTGTACCCATTGGCAGGCAGCCGATAATCATGCAGAGTTCTGCTAACAGCAAATTCAGTTTTCCCTCAGGAAGAGCTGGAATGCAAAATGGCAGTTGTCAGGCAGAATTCATAGTTCACCAGAACGTGGTGTCTGGGAACTCGGTGAGTCGCCAGCCACCCCCGTACCCAATGAACCCAACTAACAGGCAGAGTCCCACAGCACTACAGATGCAGGCGGGAGGATCTGCTCCTCCTTCAGCATACACCAATGGCAATCTTCCTCAGGCAATAATGGTGCCAAACAGAAACAGTCATAACCTGGAACTGTACAACGCAAACGTAGCTGGAATACCCGCGTCCTGGTCCCAGCCTTCCCCCGTGCAGCCGCAGTCGTCGCCGGGCAGCGGGCACGACGGGCCTGCGTGGCAGCCCAGCGTTCCCGTGCGCTCCAACTCCTTCAACAGCCACCAGGGCAGCAGGCAGAGTCACTCGGGCAGCTCGCAGCCGTCGGCCACCACCGTGACGGCCATAACGCCAGCTCCCATTCAGCAGCCGGTGAAAAGCATGCGCGTCCTGAAGCCAGAGCTGCAGACTGCCCTGGCGCCCACTCACCCTGCCTGGATGCCGCAGCCCGTGCAGACCGTTCAGACCATGCCCTTCCCCGACAGTCCCTCTGCAAATATGGCAGTTATGTCTCCCGTTGTAGAGGCTCCAAATTACCAGGGTCCCCCACCACCTTACCCAAAACATTTGTTACATCAGAATCCTTCCGTCAATCTGTATGAGGCGGGACCCAAGCTCAGCAAGGAGGAGCCACCTCCTTTATCCAGGGAGGATGAGAATGAAAAGAATTATGAATGTGTTGATTCAACAGATAAAGAAAAGAAACAAATTACAACCTCACCAGTTCCTGTTAGAAAAAACAAGAAAGATGAAGAAAGGAGAGAGTCTCGCATTCAAAGTTACTCCCCTCAAGCCTTTAAGTTCTTCATGGAGCAGCATGTGGAGAATATACTCAAGTCACACCAGCAGCGTTTGCATCGGAAAAAGCAACTGGAGAATGAAATGATGAGGGTAAACACTTCTTCTTTCTAAATCTCTGACTAAACTCTTCCTGTATTACTTTTATGAGATACGTCTTAATTGTAGAATTAAATGGTACAGATAAGTAGAACATTGTGGTACACTCTGGTATTGAAGTCTATTTTTAATCTTTGTATTTGAGATGCAGCAAGTTTCTCCCTTGTCTTGTTTATGTATTTAATTTTCTTCTTAGAAATTGATTTTTGAATAAGTTTTTTGCATGTCTACAGGTAATTCTTATGGCCTGCATACAGTAAGGCAGCAGAAGCAAAATTGTTGGATGAACTGAGATGTAGCTACATGGCTCACAACTTTTTGTTATGGATTCTATTTAATCCTGATTTTTGAGTTACAGGCAATATTTTAATGTTATAAAAACAATTACTTTTTTTTTAAATAAATACTGAAGGTCCAAGCAAACTGGAGACAAGTAGCAGGCTGGCTGATGCACTTACGTAGACACCCAAACAGATATTTTTTACATTCTGGTGTTTGTTACCAGTCGAGATAGATTTTTTTTTTTTTTCTTTTTTTAAGTTCAAATTAAAAAGAAAAAACATTTAAAAGTTAGTTGGGTTTTTTTTTAGAATGAGAGTGACGATATCTTTTGTCTAATTATTCTGTAATCCACACTGTAAAGGTATCTGTTTAAACAAGAGCAATTGAAGGGGATAATTACAAAACAAATACATGTGAAATCAACTTTTTTGTGCCTGCATGGAGTCAGTGGTCTATTTCTAGTATTTCAGTGTTAAACCAAATCAGAAGGGTAAAAACTGGAGCTGACAAACAGATGTCATTTCAAAAGAGAAAATAGTGAGAAGTAGTGAAACTGAGACTTGCAGAAAGGTGAAATTGAGATGTGTCACATATATATATATTTCTTAACAATTGTAGTTGAAAGTTTGACAGAAGTGTGATGTACCTTTTTATTTATTCTATTAGAGTATGTATTTGGCTTATGCTGCTTTCTTGACACACTGTTTTCTAAATCTGTGTTTTCTTACTCTTTGAAAATTCTTACTGTTAGCTGTAGTCTTTTGTAAGTTTTTGCTTAATCATGAATATGTCAATGTTAGCAAGATTTCATCCTGGAACTCTTACTAGATCTTTATTCTTAGTCTTCTCTCTTTCCTTTTTCACTTCACTAACAGCTGATTTAAACTGTTAAGGTGTGGGAAGCTTTCCTGAACTCTGTAGCCTCCATCCCTGTGTAGACAAGTAAGATTCTGAAGCAACAGTGTTTTTTAAGAATAGCATGATCCCTTTTTAGAGGGCTTTGCATGCAATCCTGCATCAAAATTAAGCATGAATTTATTTTGGCTATTTTTGAGTACTTAAATGTAAGATTATAATTAATGTTGATTTGCAAACTTCACTTTCCCTTCTTACTGTCTTGTGTTCTGTAGTATCTCAGAATAATTATTACTCATATGAATGCACTGATATAACTTTTCTTGATATTTTTCTTGTGCATTTAAAGCATCCTAGTAGGAGTATTTTATAATATTTATGCTAGATTTTTAATAGTTTATGCTAGATTTAAAGTTAGAATGTTGAATTACAGGCTGAAGGGTGGAAGATGGGTTATTGTGCTGCAGCAGACCTCTCCTCTTTCATAAGCATACAGGAGAGGAATGCCACAACAGTCAAGTACATTTTGGGTCTTCATGAGAAGCAGAAAGGGAAACAGGGTCATTATTTATTTTCAGAAAGTTTTAAGAAGATTAAGCAAGTATTGAATCTCTTCTCCCCTTTGAATTTTGAAAGAAAAATGTCAGAATGCATCCCTATGAAAATACCCAGTTTCACAGGATGCTGTATTTCTAACATATGTGACATATTTCTATGCTGTCAAGTTTCTTAGGAGTTGAATGTTCTCAAAAATGTTTGATTTAGATGTGTGAGTTTGGCCAGGAGTTATAATAGCTGTCTTCCCTGCAAAGAGAAGCTTTAATCATCCTTTAAGGCACAGTAAGATGAGAAGGGAGCAAAATGAGAGCAAATGGTGTGATGATAGAGAACAAGTCAGGAAACTTTGGTGTCTGGCATTTTCTAGAAATAACTGGAGATACATGTGCAGAAAAGTTTGTGCAGCTGACAGTTTGTTAATTTCTGGTGAATGCTGACGCTGAGGAGAGTTCTAGGGAAAATACAGCAATTCAGAGAGAGATTTTGTAATTAACACTTGGTTTAGTGGGTGCCTTAGGGAAAAATGAAGGTGGTTTGAGGGAAGAGATGACAAATTGCAGTACTTGGGCTAGTCTTTTACAATAAAACTGTTAGGATGCAGGATCTAGAGAGCAGGTAGAAAGCAAAGCTGCAAGGGTTTTGGAGACTGTTCTTTGTATGTATTGCAGTGATTAATTACTGTATGGAGTCTGACTCCTAGGGGGTTGTTGCTGTCTAGGTTTTGTTCTTTGCTGGCTTTGTCAGTGATGGGTGGGGTTCAGTTTGTGTCAAGTTCAGGGTTCAGATGGGCCTCAAGAAGGTGACCCACCATTGTCTGACCTTTACCAGGCTCAGGTCTTCAGTTTTCTTCTTGGCATTTGTAAGTCTTAAAAAAATCCTTCCTTCTGTGCTGAAGTGTGCCTTAAGCCTGTTTGTTCATGGAAAACTTAAGAGCTTTTTGTCTTGGAAGACAGTACACAGATATTCCCGCAGTAAGACAATTTTTGGATTCAAAATAGGTAGTTAAGCCTATTTTCCACACCAGTCTTGAAACTACTGCTACCCAGTCCTAACTGCTGCCTGTCTGATGTCTACAAAAATTTTTGTCTCAAATTTGAGACAGCCTTCTCCATTAAAATCTTACCAAATTTGTATTCCTTTTGAAGTTTGTTTGGGTAGACAAGCATTTCATATGCATTTTCCTGATTGCATCTCCATTTTTGCTGTGATGCCTGTGAGAAATTTTCTGTGTTCTAACAGTATTTTCTTTACTAGATGACATACAGTAACTGGTGAAAGCATATTTAAGATACTGAATGACAGCTAATTGATATTTTCTCTCGACTTTTTTCTCAGTCACATCTGTTATATTTTGTTTCAAGCTGTGTTGGAAGTCAGGCAAAGCCAAAGTCATCTATTAACACACAGTCTATACAGGCCTAGACTAGTTATTGCTCCTATTGATGGTCCTGAGAACTGCTATGCAGACAGTGTCTCAAATATTTGAAGCTTTAAAGAGATGGAAGCAGCAGGATTTGCTATCAAGAATTGATAAGGTGTGACAATAAGAAATGGAAAACTTTTAGAATGGTGCTAGAGTACAGTTGTGATGTTTACAGGGATTCAGACTGTCATGTTTGAGTTCATGATCAACATGTCCATGGAAAAATAAGGAAATATGCTATAGGTTGAATTCAGAAATTATTGCTGTGGAATGGTGATTTCAAGCCAGCTAGGCAGATAAAATAATTAAGATGCTATGAGAAAGAGAGCATATAGTAATTTGAAAATCTTGTCAGAAGACAAAAGAAAGAATGAACATCAAGCTGTGTGGGGATAGTGTCACAGAGAAAAAAATATAAAAAATTGAAGACAGATTCTATTCACATTAAAACAAAAAAGAAGGGTTATTCTAATTCCAGGCCATGAAATTTGCCAGGAAAAATTGTACCAAAATTGAATGGGACTAAGGGAATTAAACCCAGCAAAATCCATCAGCAGGCATGCAGGTTGGAGTACAGTGAGAGTGATCAATGTGGTTCTTGTAGATAAGGGTTTCCACACAGTAGGTGATGAGTTGTGTGTGGCCTGTGAGTGTTTCAGCTGTCAGGTTGGTGGCATTGGCTGGAACACCAGGGATGTTCAGTCAAGATAGGGATATGTACACGGATGGGAGCCAAGAAAAGATACTGTGGGGAGGAGTGAGCCACTTCAAAAGAAAGTGCTCATCTGGTTGCTAGGTAGAGTGGAGAGCAGTGGTGAGAGTGTGAGCTAAGCCTAACCCTGTTAGAAAGGGGTGGGTTATGTAATGAGAGGGAGTATCAGGTCCAGGCTTGTGGCAGAGGCACGGGCTTGGTGTGGGTGGACAGTAGGAAGCAGTGCCAGTCGGATCTGTCATCTGTTATGGGTAGCTACACATGGAAGTGTGAGAGTGAGAGAGTGAGAGGGAGTGCATAGTCCCTCCTGCAGCTGAAATTCTAGAGCATGGTCAGGAAGTTCAGTGACTTCTGCTCCAGCTACTCTGCCTTTCCCATGGCAGCTCCTTAGCCCTCAGCAACTTACAGGGCCTAGACATGTCTTGGCTTTCTTCACCCCTGTAGAGAGGATCAGGGAGGCAGCTGAAGCACACTGTTATTACTCAGATAACATTATTTGCAGTGGTTTTTATCAGTAATTTGTAAATTACTTTGCTTAAGAACATTGTAGTCCCTTCTCAAGAACCTTCTGGTGCATGGCACCTTGTGCATTTTGCTGCTGAAAACGATCACATTTCAGTTTTTTATCACTCCTGTATGTTTTCATGGAATCCTAATGTGTAAATTAAAACCAAACCCCTTTAAGTATTATTTCTTGTGCTGTGTATAAATATTTGGTTTGCTTTGCCTAGGCCTTGTAATTAATTATGAGAAGATCACCAAGAATTGAGAGTGCTGTTCACTCTTCAGATTTAACTCTGTTTGCTGCACAGGTTGGATTGTCACCAGAAGCCCGGGATCAAATGAGGAAAATGTTGTGCCAGAAGGAGTCAAATTACATTCGGCTAAGAAGAGCTAAAATGGACAAGTCAATGTTTGTAAAAATTAAAACGCTGGGAGTTGGTGCGTTTGGAGAAGTTTGCCTGGCAAGAAAGGTGGATACTAACGCTCTATATGCAACAAAGACTCTGAGGAAAAAAGATGTCTTGCTTAGAAACCAAGTTGCTCATGTTAAAGCTGAGCGGGATATCCTTGCAGAAGCTGATAATGAATGGGTGGTTCGCCTGTACTATTCATTCCAAGATAAGGACAATTTGTACTTTGTAATGGACTACATTCCAGGAGGTGATATGATGAGTCTCCTAATTAGAATGGGTGTCTTTCCAGAAAATCTGGCACGGTTCTACACAGCAGAACTGACGTGTGCAGTTGAGAGCGTTCATAAAATGGGCTTCATCCACAGAGATATTAAACCTGACAATATCCTGATAGACCGTGATGGGCATATCAAACTGACTGACTTCGGGCTCTGTACTGGCTTTCGATGGACCCATGACTCAAAGTACTACCAGAGCGGTAAGGGAAATACAAGTATCCTCTACAAGGAGTTAAATGGTAAATGAGTACAAAGATGACTCTGCTGCTTTCTTTATGAGAAGGTCAAAAAATCCTACTTGATTACGTAAAGAAACATCTGAAGGAATAGTTGGAACAAAAGAGAAGTCACAGTTTTGAGAGTGGTAAAATACAGATTATGTGATAACCTGGTTTTAGTTTTCAAAAATAAAAGCATACCTTCAAAAACAAGTTTTAAATTACTTTTGATTAGTTTTTCTCAAAATACCACGTATCTTAGACCAGACTGTCACACAGTCTCTGGTGAAAAGATAAAGATTTAAAGTCTGATTTTATTTTTTGATGATTTCCATGTTAGAAGTTTTATGTTTACGTAAGTGTAAAAATAATATACACCCTGTACCCCCAATGTGGGTGTGTTAAGAAAAATCTGAGAAGTACTGAGATTGGTATTTTCTCATAGTTATGTCAAAAATTAACTTGACAAAATTGTCCTTAGAGCTTGATATTGTATATCATAAACAGAAATCAAGATCCTGATGTTGATTTCTGTTTTAACTGTCAGGTTGAGTGTTGCAACTGAAACAGGCTCTGTCTTATAACACGAAATGTTAACAGAGAAAGAAGATTCCATGTTAGATAAGAACTAAAGTACTCATGCCCAGTTTTGCCATCCTCTCACTCCATGGCAGGTGATCATGCCCGTCAGGACAGTATGGATTTCAGCAGTGAGTGGGGGGACCCGGCGAACTGCAGGTGTGGGGACCGGCTGAAGCCGCTGGAGCGCAGGGCTGCTCGGCAGCACCAGCGCTGCCTGGCCCATTCCCTGGTGGGCACACCCAACTACATTGCACCAGAAGTCTTGTTACGAACAGGTAATTAATGCATTTTTGTCCTGCAGCCTCGCTGCAAAGTAACTGGTGTTCAGGTGTCCTGCTTCAGCTTTCCTACACTGCTGCTTTTCCCAACGATACGATATTTTAACAACAAAAAAAAAAGTTCTTAATATGGAAATCTTAAATAAGTATTGAATAGAATTCTTCTGCAAACTTTTTTGTTCTTAGAAATTCAAGATTAAAACTATACAAAGGCCTGACTACCTTATTTGAACTTTATTTTAGGTTATACACAGTTGTGTGACTGGTGGAGTGTTGGAGTAATTCTCTTTGAGATGCTAGTGGGGCAGCCTCCGTTCCTGGCACAAACACCACTGGAAACACAGATGAAGGTAATTTTAAAAGTCTGGTATTGATAGTCTGAAAAAGGCTTGAAATTTGCATAGTCTTTCTAATTTGTAATGAAAAGAAAAGTGATGTTTGAGAGACTGCTGCCTATTCAAGCATGTTATAAACTATGGAGATTTTAAACTTCATGTTACTGTGGAGGTGCACTTAATTTATAAATAGACCTCTAGAATCACATTCAGAACTTTCATCTGCTCATACAGGAAACATGCCAACTAAAAATCACATCATATCTCAGCCTTCCACTTTTTGAATCTATTCCAGTGATCATTTCCACTTTCTTTTCTTCTCCTCTTCCACTATCTGGGTGTTCTTTTCTTCTTTTCCCACCACTTGGCCTTCATGCCTGCTTGCCTGCAGAGGATTTCCTCTGGTGATGTACCTGCAGCTACTTAGCATGGGAGTGTGGAGGAGCAGCAGATGACTGCCTGCTCAGGGCTACTGACAGCTCAGAGCCCTTGGTCCTTTCCTTCCTGAGCCCCTGCTGTTTCAGAGGAAGCATCAAGGCAGTCTTCTGCAGTTTGCAACATTGCCTTCTGGTGGCTCAAATGTGGTGCAGTATTAATTTTTTTTTTTTTTACTTGAAATCTGTTAGTCTTTACAGTACATCATATAACTCAAAATTCATCTGCCTCACCTTTTTAGGATTGTAAGCCATGTGCCTAATCTCAGGTTCCAGGTGCTGGATTTGATGGTATCTTTCTTGGTTCTATAGCAGGGGTCTTCCATGTCAGACTCTAGTTTAGATTTGGAATGTGAATAAACTTTACCTGGATTTTGCCAGATTTCCAGACAAAATATTCCTTGTGTTTCTATTGTGAAAAACCTTGGACATACTGAATTATTTCTTTGTGGTCATTTGGTTTGGGGTTTTTTTTGTTGTTGTTGTTTTAGTGTGTTTTTTATGATACTGTAAATAAATAAGTAACACATCTTTTTGCTTTCTAGGTTATCAACTGGCAAACTGCACTTCATATTCCACCTCAGGCTAAGTTGACTCCGGAGGCTTCCGACCTTATTATCAAACTCTGCCGAGGCCCAGAAGATCGTTTAGGCAAAAACGGTGCCGATGAAATAAAGGCTCATCCCTTTTTCAAGACAATAGATTTTTCAAGCGATCTACGGCGACAATCTGCTTTCTACATCCCCAAAATCGCTCATCCTACGGACACGTCAAACTTCGACCCCGTCGATCCGGATAAACTGTGGAGCGATGACGATAAGGAGGGGAACAGGAATGATACCCTGAATGGGTGGTACAAAAATGGAAAACACCCTGAGCATGCTTTCTATGAGTTCACCTTCCGAAGGTTTTTCGATGACAATGGCTACCCGTACAACAATCCAAAGCCCATTGAGTATGAGTATGGCAGTTCCCAAAACTCACAACAGCAGTCAGATGATGATGATGATGAAGAACAGGCAGGTAGAGGAGTTCAGAGTCGTGATCTGGTTTATGTTTAGTATTAAGGAATTGAGGTCAAAAGCAAAATAATCAATTTTGCAGCTGTAGCTTTTTAAAAGTCTCTTCCTTTAAGAGAATTGAGAGAAGGTTGCTAGGGTAAATAAATGCATGCTTTTTTTAAATGCTAAAAATTTATTTCTTCATTTTCCCTTTCTGTACATTTTGCTTCCCCAGAATACAGGGAAATCCTTCTCAAAAATTTAATTTATTCTGGTGATGTTAATTGTTAAATTTAGAAGACATTTGATGTTAGATAAAAAAGAATATCAGTTGAATATTGTTATTGGTCCTTTGTACTCTAAGTACTCAAAATAGGAAATAGTGATTTTTTTTTCCCTAAGATCATGCCTGTTATGTATTTGTACATATATTGAATAATTTTAGAGAACAAATCTCTGCTTCAGAATTTTTAGTCACAGTTTTTCCATGCATTGACCAAATATAAAACCTACTTTGCGCTAATAAAGTTCTCTGATACATTTCTGAAGAGAAAAGAAAGAAAAAAGGCTGCTGTACCCTTACTTCTCACTGTATTTAGCCTTATTATTCACAGTGTTGGAAAAACAGCCACCTAGCTAGTGAAAAGTTTCCAGCTGCTGTGGGAGTGGCCTAGTTCTCAGCTTTGAAACAAGAAAGTGTCAGTCTTGGCTATAGTAAGATGAGAAAGCATTCCAACTAGTATTTTATGAAATGGTAATTGGATTTGATATTAGTAACACTGTAGCATGTGACTGGTACTCTCAAAGCAGGACTGCTCACTCAGAAACAACTTGATTGTCTCCTGTTATCAGTTCTCTTGTAGATGTAAGAGGAAAAGGAGCTTTAGAAACAACACTTTATGAAATCTAGTTTAATTTTCTGACTACAACCAAACTATAAAATGTGTACAGTGCTGCTTTAGTTGGAATTTTTAGTTTGAAAAATAAATTTTAGAATAGTGTCTTTATGATACATTTGAGATAGTTATGGGAAAAGATTATAAATTATGACTTTTGAGACTTGTTGTGGAGACCCATTTCCCTTGGCTGGAACAGTTTTCCTCCTGGTTACACAGGCAGTGAGGAGAAGGGCTGTGCATGAGTCTGTCTGAGCTGGCAGTACAGTTTCAATGTTCTATCCTTCATAGCCCCATCCAGAAGAGAATTAGGAAGTTACAGGTGTGCCTGCTGCCTTCTTCATTACTGTTGCCATAATTTCCAGATGCTCAGGTATCCCCTAGGGTCTCATGGTGGGAGGGTACTGAGCCTGTTGGGTTATGTGGAGCAGGGATGGGAGCATCACTCTAAGCAGCTTCACTGAGACAAGACCAGGAGTTAGTGTTAAAAGGCAGAAAGAAGGTTTTGTCTCTATCCTTCTTTTTCTTAAAATAAACACAGTGGTAAAAAAAATGCACTATTTTTAGTAAACTTCATGTCTTTTGAAACATTTCTTCTTCCTTGGAATTGAATTCCAATGGATAATCTAATAACATGCATGTAAGCATTACTGCTTTCCTAAATTATTATCTGTGGCCTTGCACTGGCATTGTAACTGTCTAAACATCCTGAAATTGGTGTTCATAGCTGTTCTTGCAGCAAACATCAGTTACCAGTTTGCTTTTCTCACCAAGCTGGTTTGTTTGCTTATGGCCATTTGTTCTCTTTCTGTGCTCCAGTCCTGTGTGTCTCTTTGTGCCAGTGCAACTGTATCTGGTACTGTCCTAAGTACTGGAGCAGCGAGGAAAGTGCTTGTTGGGTTAGCATTTGGAGTTTCCTTTCTTTTAAATGTGGTCATTTGAGTGATCCAGTTTCTAGTGTGGTCCAAAAATGATTTATATTGACAGAAGTGAGGAACCTGCAGCAGGTTGGCAGTGAGGAAACTTCTGAAACACGCTTTGTCACAGAAGGAAACGTTTGTGGAAGTTCAGCCCTCCACTGTGAAATGTTTATAATGGTTAGAAGATGGTTATGAGAAGTTGTTTTCTCAAACAAGTAGTTAGTTGCTTTCTATAATGAAAATGAGTTTGCAGCTTAATAAAACAATTCCTGTTCTGCCTTTTCCACAGCTGTTGAAATAGAGTTGCTTTTAAGATTAATTTCATTTAGCTTAAATATTATAAAATGGCTGCAGTGCATAACTACTCCATTTTATATATTATGTAAAAAAGATTGCTTTTCATGTAAATAAAGATTATCCTCCTTCATAGTAAATATCCCAGTAAAACTGGTCTACTTGTCTTGGAGTAAAGTATAATATATTACTGGTTAAAGGTAATTTAATCAAGCCTGCCTCACCATTTTTGAAATGTGCAGAGAAAATAATGGCAATTCATCCAATTGACTCTTAAAATTGCCTTTTCATCTGAGTATATCTCTCCTCTGCCTGCACTATACTATGGTATATTCCTGTTTAATACTATTACTGACCTTAGGCAATTTAAAAATAATTCTAAAAAAGGATAAAAAAAGTGTCCTGTAAAGACGACATTGGTCTAAAAAGAAAAACCAATTGCATTTATTAAAGGAAATTACTGATTCTTTTAAGGACATGTGCAAGTACTGAAATACTAAACGCTCTTCTGCCTTTTTTAACCAAATACAGGAAGTGCTCACATCTTTAGAGTTTGGTAGATGCTTCTGGCATTTTCTGATATCACGTGTTAGAAGTTGTAATGTACCTTGTTTGAATTTTGCCACCTATATGCTGCAGTATTACATATTTCCTTGCAAAAAGTGCAGTTTGCTGCAGTCCACGTTCTCCTCTGAGAAAGTGACACGTGAACATTGTCACAACTCTCCAGCACGCTCTGCCTTACCCATGTTTTGAAACTTGACGTTTCATGCATAGATTCAGAGTCTATTGAGATTCTTCATAGTTGCTGCTTAAAACATGGGTGTTTCACTGGTGATCTACAATGGGGATTGGTTTGTACAGGCAGTGGAGAAGAGAGCCTCCTAGCCAGCAGCTGTGGAATTCTGCAGTAAGTTTTAGTTCAGGTTACTTTTACTTTGTAAAGCATAAAAACAAGTTTCTCTTTTATGTGCCCTTGTATACATATTAATTGTATTTATAAAATGTTCTATAATCCTATAACTTGTACTGTAAATACTATTTGATATTCAGTGGCATTCTATCCTCGGGCAGGCCCTCTTGCTGTATCTTTTCTATCCTTGATTTGTAATAGAATCTATAGAATATATGGCTAGAAAGTCTCTTTGAGACTGATGTATCTTCTGCTGTTGCAAAGCTGTGAGTGGGAAAGATTTATTTAGACTCCTTTTAATATTATTCAGCTGATAGGCAGTGCAGTGGGTGGGTTCTTAGATGCTGCTGCTGTCACTGAAGATACTATTAGGCTTTTGTTTCAGATGTTTTGGGTGTTTCAGATCAGACCTTTAAATCTGTTTGCTTTATTTCAGCCAAAGCAAAAAGATAATGAATTGGGTCAATGTGGTAGTAAAACGTTTGAATGCCTTAAGATGCTCATGATAAAGGCACTATTCAAGTTTACTGATTTATATATATCTATATAGATATATATAGACATATTCCATGTGTGTATATGTATATATAATGTCCTTTTTGTATTATAAGACTGTCAGTTCTTTTGGATTCTCCAATTAAATACATAGACCATCCCACACTCCTGCTCAAGCGGGTCGTTCATTTATTCTACCTAGGAAACTTAAAAATCTCACATTAGCTCACAGCCAGAGTAACTTATTCACTGGTCTTTTGAGTATTCTTTGCTTGTCTCGATCCTGACCTGGCATCCCCTTGTGCCAGGTCTCCTCGTCCCTGCAATCCAGCTGCATGGGTGGCACGTGATCTCTGAATGCCCCTCGGCACATTTGGGTCTTAGGGGGTTACGGGGTGGTGCCTTGGGCAAGTCCCCCCATGTTCATAGGAAAAGGATGTGCATCTTTGCTGACTTTTCCAGTAGGTGCACTGGAGCATCCATCCCACTTGTCCAGGAGAGCTGGGTTTCCAGTTTGCCAGTGCCCAGAGGAATGGAGCCAGTCAGCCCCTGCTGACTGAGCACACAGCATGTATGTTTGACCTGGGGGAGAGGGTGTGAGTGGGTGGTTGCACTGACACCTTCTTAAAAGTTACTGCAGAGTAGGAGAAATAATTCCAGCTCCTGTGAGCAGCCTAACTGAATTATTGGCTACTGGTAGTCGGTGACATTCTGGAGTTAAAGAAACAGTTTCTGTTTCCTCACCATCTGTAGTGTAACACTTGGTGGGGTTAATAGAGCCCACACCGAATCTTTATAAGAAGTGAAAATCACATTCTTATTTTGGCTATTCAAACATGACAAGTAAACACTAGTTGCCCAAATGCATTTATTTTAATGTTCTCCTTCACATCTGTCTTTTAGAAGTCCCCTTTATGCTGCAACAGCTCTACTGTTTAACAATAAAATGGCACAAGTGTAACAGCAGGAATGCTGTTGTACTTGGCTGTCACCTCATGTTTGTAGTCTGTTCTCAAAAGTATATATTTTGATGTTCAAGAGTTCAATTTGTTGGTGTTCTTTCCACATCTCCTGCTGCCTCTTTCATTAAAATAAGTAAATCTTATTAATTACTATTATTTTTATTATTCATTACACACAGACATTATGTACCACGAAGAGGACAATGTATCACAGCTTTCATCTGTATTTGTCTTTGTGAAAATCCCCTTCTTTAAGTGCACCTCTCAACGTGCTAATGCAGAAACTAATGTGTTATCAGAGAGACTGAGTTATACCCTAATTCTTTCTGCATTTGGGGAGGAGGTTGTGGAAGTACAGCACCATTTATTATTCATTAGCCCACCTACAAAGAGGAGAAAGGAAATTCCCCCAGCTCTCATCGACCAAGTGATGTGATACACTTAAAATTTTAGAAACTCAGCAGCAGCTTTCTGTGTCTTTATAGCTGAAGTAATGTAGGAATGATTGTTTTAAATGTAGACACTCGTTAAAGGGATAGACTAAAATTGCCAGTTTTAGAATGGGTAGAAATACAAGAACAAGACGACTAAGAATGGATGTGATATACTTAATTAAAGGTTGACATATTGCTGTGGGGCTTTGGAGTTCACCCTGAAGGACTGTCATAAACCTCCTGCATTGTGCCCAACCTTTAGATCCTATTTGTTGCTAAGCAGCTGAGTCTCTTTAGACAGGTGACGAGGTCCTGCTCCGTCAGGGACACTCAAGGGCAGTTTCCTGCTCTGACTCCGCTCGGCAGCAGGTTTTCCTCAGCACCCCCAGATGCGTTGTGTTCCCCAGAACGACACCACCTGTGAGAGCTTGAAGAGGTGCAGACAAGTCACAAGCAAAGAGCATGTAGGTAAAAGTGGGTGCGTGCTATTCGCTCGGCTAAACTCTCATTTGAGAGTTACGGAAAGGAAACAGCCGAAGGAAGCCCCTCGACCGTCGGGGTGGGATCTCAGGTGGACACAGCGGGGTAGGGAAACCCGCGCCTGCCACCTTCGAGTGACAAAGGCAGAAAGGCTCTTTCGCACAAGCATTGGTGGTTCAGTGGTAGAATTCTCGCCTGCCACGCGGGAGGCCCGGGTTTGATTCCCGGCCAATGCAGTTGCTTTTTTCCCGCCGGCTTCTCTTTTTTTTCTTTTCCCTTTTTTTTNGACCTTCTCCCCCGTCCCACCAGGCTGGAAGTGACGCAGCCGGATTTGCCTTCAAAAATTGCCGGCGGCGGCGGCGGGAGGAGGCGGAGGGCAGGGTGGGGGCGGGCCCAGTGCCGCTGGAGGAGGAAGGGGGCGGAAGAAGTGGAGGGGTCGTGGCTGGTGCCGTTGGGAGCCGCCGCCGCGGGTGCGAGCCCTGGAGAGGAGTAAGTGGGCGAGAGGGGCCCGCGGGGTCCGCCCCGGGCCTGTCCGCTCCTGTGGCCCGGGGCGGGGGGCGATGGCCGCGCCCCGCTTGGCCGGACTACCCCGAGGGTTCCCGGGCACGGGCGGGCTCCGGCTGCTCTGCCCTGCGGCCGCAGGGCGAGGGGCCGCGGGGGTTGCTGTCGCGACAGCCGTGACGGCGAACACGGAGCTCGGTGGTCTCGTTCTTGTCAGGGCTGTGGCTCACACGTGCTCGGCGCCGTCGGGGGCTGCCGCTGGCCGCAGGTGTGCGGCCGGCGCTCCCGGCCCGCAGTCCGCCTGGGACTGGGGGGGCTCCGGGGCCGTGGCACTGGCCCAGGCACGCAGCTCCGCTTCCTGCTGCTCCCTGCACCCGCCACCTGCTTTGCTCCGTTTGGGG
>VZRX01008462.1:268088-329186 GCA_013398075.1 Notiomystis cincta
TTTTTTTTTTTTTTTCGCTACTCCTTAAAATTTAAAACCAAACCAGCCGTTCACTTTTAGTAGTAACGCTCAAACAGACACCAACTCCTTGTCGGCCCGGCGGGGCGGACCTTCTCCCCCGTCCCACCAGGCTGGAAGTGACGCAGCCGGATTTGCCTTCAAAAATTGCCGGCGGCGGCGGCGGGAGGAGGCGGAGGGCAGGGTGGGGGCGGGCCCAGTGCCGCTGGAGGAGGAAGGGGGCGGAAGAAGTGGAGGGGTCGTGGCTGGTGCCGTTGGGAGCCGCCGCCGCGGGTGCGAGCCCTGGAGAGGAGTAAGTGGGCGAGAGGGGCCCGCGGGGTCCGCCCCGGGCCTGTCCGCTCCTGTGGCCCGGGGCGGGGGGCGATGGCCGCGCCCCGCTTGGCCGGACTACCCCGAGGGTTCCCGGGCACGGGCGGGCTCCGGCTGCTCTGCCCTGCGGCCGCAGGGCGAGGGGCCGCGGTGGTTGCTGTCGCGACAGCCGTGACGGCGAACACGGAGCTCGGTGGTCTCGTTCTTGTCAGGGCTGTGGCTCACACGTGCTCGGCGCCGTCGGGGGCTGCCGCTGGCCGCAGGTGTGCGGCCGGCGCTCCCGGCCCGCAGTCCGCCTGGGACTGGGGGGGCTCCGGGGCCGTGGCACTGGCCCAGGCACGCAGCTCCGCTTCCTGCTGCTCCCTGCACCCGCCACCTGCTTTGCTCCGTTTGGGGTTTTTGGTAACGTGCGGTAATCTGCGATGGTGAAAGTTTTCTCTCCAGACAGAGAGAATCTGCAGGCGGCAATTCCAGATATCTGTTCAGCTGCAGAGTTCTCAAAACTTCCAGAGAAGTTTGCTAATTTAACATTGATCATCAAAAAGAACGGCAGCCCCCATGAAGTGCGGAGTAAGCAGCATGTTTAATAAAGCCTTCTGAAAGGCTTAGCCTGGAAAACATGGAATCCTATGCCACCAGTGTATCTCTACCTAGTGATTAATTTTTAATTTTTTTTTTTTTTTTTTTGTACAAACAGCCAGGCCTGCTTACGTTTGTGGCTGCTGGTGGCTCTTCTTGTGCTACCGTTACTGTTAAATACAGCAGCTGGATGAGAACCATTTTGTTTAGTATCCAGTGAGTCTGTCAGCTCTTCTTTCCAAGTAATCAACGCAATCACTTGTTGATACCAAATGTTGCTGCCCGTGGATTAATGAAGAAGAGTGAGAAGAGAATTAAAGGTGGAAGGGAACTCGGAGGTGATGCAGGCCATCATGGCATCCGTAAAAACTGATTCCTGAAAGCTGTTACTTTGGGGTGTTTTTTTCTCATCTGGCTTGCCAAGAGAACTTTGCAAACATTACACGATTGCTTTGATGTTAGAGCCTGTATAGCAGGCTGAAATAATGGAAACATGTGCACTCTGCCAAAATTCAGGCTCTGGCTTAGTCCAGACATTAAGGTTGGAACGAAGAACTCCATGGAAGTATTTTCCATGTATGGCTCGTGCTGTTCTTTGAGTCAGCAGGTCCACCACGGTAATTGATACACTCCAATGTAAATCTTCACTTTTAATATCTGCATATCAATCTCTTCTTTTATTTTTTAACATTTGGAGGACTTCTTTGTGTTACAGGATTGATGCAGTGTTTAGTTACATTTTCCTGGATTCTAATGTATGACTGTGAGCAGAAATTACTTACAGTCGTTCCTTATGATGATTTCTTGAAGTCATTATGGAAAACATGAAGTATCCCCAGTGTTTTCTTGCTAATGGTTAGGGTATTATCTTTCAAATTAAATACAAAAGTAGGTTCCAAAACCTCCTTCTCACAAGTTGTAGGGATCTTGAACTTTTGTTAGATTCAACCCTTCCTGGACTTGGCTGTCCTGTTCTCTAGAAATACTTTAGGTCCTTGAGGCAACCGATAAAATGTATTTTGTTACTAGAGATGGGTTAATTTCAGGGAACCTTGTACACTCACAGCTGGTGTGAAGGGTGATTATTCTTGTTGTGAAGTCTGTGTGTTTGTACACAGTGAAGAATTAAACTTGCAAGACAAAGTGCTTAGGTTATTCTCCTTATATCCTGTTCACTGTAAACTTTATGAGCTCTTTACTGTTTCAGTGGCTGTTGGAACATAGATAACTTCACTGGTCATGATTCATGGAAAGGTCATGGCTGATAAGTGCAGACCTGCTGCTTTGACATCCTGTTACGTGATAGCACCAAGTATTTGTAAACACATGTGACATTGCTAAGTGTCTGTAAATAGTTTAGAAATTATTAAGTAGAGCAGGATTCATTTTGTGAGAGTTTTAATCCCTTCAGTTCTGGTTTTACTTTGAGGTTGTGCGTACTCACACCTCTCACATGTCTTACACCCTGCTGAACTGCCCTAGTGTATTGTGAACTTCTGCCACAGACTTCAGTCTTCTTTCAGAGTAGTACTCTAATTCTTTCCTCCTTAGAACTGCTTTAGCATCTTCAGGTACAGGTGCAGCAGCCCCATGGACTCTCAGTAATGTATCAGCTCTGACACTGCCTGCACTCAAGTGGCAGCAGCAGTACTGTGTCCAGACATAAAGCAGAGCCAGCAGCTTTTTCTGCCACACTTGTATTCAAGAGCCTTGTATTTAGAAGCCACTTCAAGCTCTCCTGCTCTTATGAGTCAAGATGAAGCAGCAAATTAAATTGGTTTTCTAGTTTGCATTTTCAATACCACTGATGAAACAGGTAGATTCCAATAGCATTATAAACTTTTTTTCTTTTCTTTTCCCCACAAGTTGCTAGCTCATTTGACTCACATGTCTGTTTCTACTTTCTGTCCTTACTTCCCCTGCCCTTTCTTACCTGAAAATCTCATTTACTCTTATTATCTTCAGTGCTGCCCTTTTGGTCCCAAGCTTTCTGACTTAGCCTCTAGTTTTGCATTTTGGTGGTTTGGTTTTTTTTTTAATTATAGTTATTTTCACATTTCCAGATAAGAACTACTCTTATAATTATTTTTTTTCTTTTTCTGGGTACATAAACAAGAGTTGCTCTTCTGATTGGATTGCTCTTCAGCATTCAGTAAAAAAAGTTACCTATGACTTCCCTCTGTATTTAGAAGTCTAGTTTGCCTTTTGTACCTTGCTATTACTTGATTTTTAAAATGCATCTTACTCAACTTGTGATTTCAGGAGTGTTAGTCATCGGTTTAAATTCTCAGGACAGGCAAACAGGTGTATCTGGTAGGATGAGCAGGAGTGGAAAAGCTTGCTCCTAAACACAGCAGGGAGAACTTCGGTAACATCTGGGTGATGATCCACGCAGCAGTTGACAAACATCTTCATGCTCTCTCCTCTGAGGTTAAACCCAACAAAACTCCCGAGCCAAACTGTGTCTCCAAAGCCTAATTAGCTGGGAGATGTTAGTCTTTGTAGTTGCTGGTCGCATTAACTGTGTCAGCTTCTAGACACGGTGGCCAGCTGGGTGAGGCTCTAGCCTGTGATAGCAGATTTCCGAGCTCGCCCCCGCGGGTCCTCTCTGCAGGGATGGGTGTGGGCTCTCAGAGCCTCCCTTCGGCTCCCCTGCTGCCACAGTTCGGCTCTTCTGCACTGAACGTTTTGACAGCAGCTATCTGCTCCAAGGGAAGCTGGGGAAGGAAGCAAAAAAAGAAGAGGATGTTGGCTCAGGAATGCCTGAGCTGTGTGTCTGTGCATGAAACTGCTTGGGAAGGACACAAAAAAAAGGAGTGAAAGCCCTAAAATGTTTGATTTGTACTTAGCAGCCCCTCTTTACAATGGAGAGCTCACATTTAAGCAACAGGTTGGCAGATGTGTGCAAAGTGTGGCTTCTGAAACATCTGATGAAGTGTCTGAACTCAACTCTGACCTGGTCTTGAAATATGTTCAGTCTTAAGTCTGTTTGTTGCGCATGTGAATTTAGTGCCTCTTACATTCTTTAAATAGTTGATCTGTATCAAGTGTGCTTCATCCCAGGGCTTAGCTGGAATTGCTTGTCTGCAGTTGCTTCTTCCTGGCACTGGGTACAGGTACCAGAATGAGAGCAGGATGACTCTCTTGCAGGCGTGTTTATTTGCTGATTTTAATGTTTTCTGTGCCTGGTTAGGAAACTAGGAGGAGAGAGGGGAAATTCTTGGTGTGTAAGAGACAAGAAAAGCAGAGACAGCGTGAGTATCTTAGAGAAGAAGCAGATGGGGTGTAATGGACACTGAAATAATGTGGGATAACTGCTCTATGGACAGTGGCACTGTAAAGAATGAGTCTACTACTTCTGCTGTACTTGCATAAATAATACTTCTGTGCTGTTCTAATCTAAAAGTGCAGATTCTGTTTGTGCTACAAAGTGGAAGTAGTCACAGTCTGTGGTGTTTGCTCCAAAAAAACCACACAAACAAGCACCACTGTCAGGGAAAAACAGCATGGTTAGGACAATATGTTAAATAAAATGGGTAGTTACACACTAAATGTTTAATTGTGGCTTTTGCTTACCTTTCAGTGATAACTTAAACAGCCTCAGTATTTTTCAGGGGTTTCTTTTTAGGTGTAAGAATGAAGGTGATAGAAAAGAGCAAGCTGGGCATGGAAGGTGGATATTTGTTTCAAAGAAACATTAAATAAAATTGAAGAAGTGTAAAGTCAAACTAATGGAAGGATAGTGTTTTCCACAAGGCAAAATCAGACTATTAAAACTCACATGCCTGGAATGTTAAGGCAAAAAATAATTAACAAAACAATGCATTAGAAAGAAGGGCTTTGGTTTATTGCTTGTTTGGGTTTTTTTGCATCTTTTTTTTAACCATATGGCACAGGCCAGCACACTAAAATACTAAGTTGTCTTCCAGTAAAATAGGCAAGGAGAGTATGGAATTGTGACTTGTAATAGTGCATTTAAATCTGCATATCTTACATGGGCTTTTTGACAGAATCTCCATGACAAGAACTAAAGCTGTGATATGAAAAGTTTAATTCCTACTGATAGACCATCAATTATCTTTTTATATGTGTGACATTCATTTTAGGCCTTTTTTTTTGTAGCCAGTACTTTTTCAGCTTCTGTATTTTGATATACCAAGTGAGGCAATAAGCATATGAAAATACTTGCAAAAAATTGTTTCAGTACTCGGTTGGGTTTTTTAATTCCTTAATATTCCCTCCTTTTTTTCAGCTTCATGTTGAACATGAGCCTTGTTATGATCATTGAGAATGTGAAGCTGGCCCGTGAATATGCCTTACTGGGAAATTACGACTCTGCAATGGTCTACTACCAGGGAGTTCTTGACCAAATGAATAAGTATCTGTACTCTGTGAGAGATACCTATCTGCAACAGAAATGGCAGCAGGTAAATAGCACTTTTCTGGGACATTCTGAGGGAAAAGCATTGAAGTTGCAAGAATTAAGTGTCTTACTGTAAACAAAAATATAAGAAGACTTACCCCATTCTCTCATAAACTAGTGTTGTTATATGTAGGCTGGTTTTTTTAATATATAGATTTACTTAAGTCATCTTTATGATTACTTTGTCAGTGGCAGAACAGTCAGTGGAACATGGCTCTGAGGAGTCAGAGCTCTGCCTTGTCAGCTGCTTGCTGATGAGTACCCCTGTTCTGCTGAAATTTTTTAGTCTGGTATCGTTCGAGTCTTATTTCCCTCAATGTTTTAATGAGACTAAAGTCCTTAATAGCAAGTGAGTTGTTAATTTGTCCTCAGCAAAACCCATCATTTTATTTAATTGATATTCTGTCTATTAGATTGATACTTTTGATTGATATTTAGTTTATTAGGTTCTGTTGTACCTGTTTAATCTGCAAAATTTATCAGAAGTCCCTTTGATGTTAAATCCGAAATCTCCTCGTTTGTTCTTTAAATGTGCTGAGGAAGGCAGAAAAACCTCTTTAATATCTAATGTGTGTAATTCTTGTTTATTGAAGTAGAATTAGGTAGCTCATTAAACCTGTGGAATCCATCCAGGCATTACATGGGCTCAAACAGAGGACTGTTACAAACTTATTTCCAGTGTGCTTAATCTACTTTTTTTTTTTTTCATTTAATCAGGTTTGGCAGGAGATAAGTGTGGAAGCTAAGCATGTGAAAGATATAATGAAAACACTGGAGAGTTTTAAACTAGACAATACTCCATTGAAAGCCTCACAACAAGAATTACCAGCTCACGATGCAGAAGTCTGGTCTTTGCCAGTACCTGCTGAACGTAGGTAAGAGGAAACCTGAAGACCTAAATTAATATTTATCAGGACAAAGTGTGCTTTGACTTCAGCCTGGTGTGGTGTAAGTTTTAGTCTTGAACTTAGGTGTGTAACACTTGCACCAGGAGCTTGACACCATTTGTGGTGAAGGAGGTGTTGTTTTGAGGCAGCCTAATCCAGAATATTCTGGGGGTTTTATCTTACATAGGTCTGACTGATGTCAAGCTTCTTCCCCCACACACTGTTGCCTGAGTTGTTTGGCTTTTGATTTTGAGTTTTTATTTCACTTATGTCTTTGTTGGCATTAATTAGGTGGTTCAGGATGCTAAAGACATTGTTCTGTGTGTCTTTTGTTTTTTTGTTTGGCTTTTTTTTCTTTTTTTGTGAGTAGCTATCTGACCTGGTTCACTGGAGGTTCTAATACATGCTAGTGGTAGCATGAAGGAGAGGACAGGAGTATGTGCAAAGCAGACACAGAACTGTGCATTTTGACAGAAAGTGACTGTTAGATTACTTTAGCTGTATTGTCAAATTATTGTTTGTTTGTTTGTTAATTTTTCCTAAGCTGCATATTACTTCTACTGATGAAATACACAATGCAAGACACTTGTTTTAAGCAAGTGAGCTCTGAGCTTTGTGGCACAGGGAAAATGGATTTTTAGTCACTGTCTAAAAATACCTGTCTTGTTTCTGACATACAGATTTTTATCTTGGGCAAAATGGCTTTTGAGTTTGTAACCAGCTGATTTGGTTATGTGGTGCTCACCAGTGGCTTTACACTGAGGCTTTTTGCATATGTTGTAACTAATTAGACCTTCGCCAGGACCCAGGAAGCGTCAGTCTGCTCCGTGCAGCGACTGCAGAGGTCACAACAACCGCGTCAGCGCGGCTGTCAGAGGCTCTCACCGTCCGTCCTCTCGCAATCCCAGCGATAAAGGGAAGGCAGTCCGCAGCCGGGAAAAGAAGGATCAGCAACACAAAGGAAAGGAGGAGAAGGTAACCTTGCAAGTAACTTCATGGAGCTGTGAACTCAGTCGGGCCTTCTTACTGCTGAGGGTATTGTAAAGTGACATGCCTAGAAAATGTTTCTTCTGTTCAAGTCAGTGTGCTGATTTGAATCTCACCTTGTAAGGTGTCTTTGCTTTGTGCACAGTGTTGGTTATGATTAATTAAAAACAAACAACCCTCTGGGAAGTCGGGATCTGGTAAATTTATCTGAAGGTGTCGAGTGGATGTTTCCAAGCTCTTCTTGGTGGTGCTAAGCAGTAGGACAAGAGGCAATGGCAGAAACTGATGCACAGAAGTTCCAGCCGAACATGAGGAAGAACTTCTTTACTGTGCGGGTAACCACGCACGGGAACAGGTTGTCCAGAGAGGCTGTGGAGTCTCCCTCACTGCAGATACTCAGGAACTGTCTGGACACAATCCTGTGCCGTGTGCTCTGGGATGATCCTGCCTGAACAGGGAGGTTGGACCAGATGACCCACTGTGGTCCCTTCCAACCTGGCCCATTCTGAGTTTACAGCAACTCAGAGGCAGTTGTTTAAAATGATACCACTAAATTTCTGAGCCTGGTGGAGCTCATTGACATGGGACTAAATTGCTTTGAGTATAATTTAAACCAAGATTCATTTACCTCTTCCAAAGCATATCAAGATTTACTTAATCCTTAAAGGAGACCTGTGCCTTTTTTTTTTTTTTTGAGGTCTGTTGCTAGCTCCATACTCTGTTCAGTTGTAAACTAACAAAACCCCAGCATACTTGAACTATGACCTGTTCTTGGCAATCAGAGTGCTTTAATTTTTGCTTGTGCTCTGGTCTCCATAAATTTAGCTGATTACCAAGGTAAGAGGCCATACAGGAAACAGTCGATTCATAGTTTTTCCAGCGTCTAAATGAAGCAAATATCCATGCAATAGTTTTTAAGTTTCTTAGCTTCAGCAGCTTTAAGTTGTGGCCAGGTGTCATGGCATGTGGAGATAGTACTATCTACAAGGGTGGAATTGTTTAGCTGTGTAAGCTACTACTTTAATTAGGAGCTAAATTAGATTGTCTTTGAGTGATAATCCTCTGTACATCAGAATGTACCAGAGAGACAGGATAGGTCTCTTTTTCTCTTTTACAGTTGTTCTGTCATCACCAGTGCTTGCTGTTAAATGTATAAAACCAGGGTATGTCTAGAGCATTTTACTTTCCTTCAGTTGCATGGTCTCTGCTGTTTGAGCCCTTTCAACTGTGTAGCTTCCTTGCTTCGACTGTGCTGCAGAGCTGCTTCTCTGCTGTTCATGTCCATGCTTCTGTATCAGTTAATTAGCTCTGGTTTTATCCCCGTGGTCTCCCTGCAGATCATCATTGCTCATTCTACATATGGAAATCATGCTTAATTTTTTTGTGTGTCCCACGTATGTGGCTTATTTATGACACTTAGAGAATTTGAGATGCTCTCAGTTTGACACTTCATGGACCAGTCTTACACATGATTTCCCCCTACCCTGTCTCAGATAGTTTTAGATTTCTCTGGGAGAAGAGGCAGAAACTGTTACACTGGGATAGGTGTATGCAGTAAAGCAAAGAAACTGCATCAGTACAATGTGCTGGCTTTGAGGAGAAGGAATGGAACCAGGGCAGTACAGAAATCTGAGTGAAACACACAGATCCATCCTGCAGTGCAGCTGTAATATGGATGCTTCATAATTTTCATGCTGATTTACATTGCCACCTTCTAAAAATATGATGCTGTTGTGGACTTGTGATAAAAGTTCATTAGTAGCATAACCATTGTTATGTATTTACATTGTTATATCCTTTATATGTAGAACAAATCCACATCTGAGATTTCAGAGTCTGAACCAAAGAAATTTGATAGTACTGGATATGACAAAGATTTAGTAGAAGCATTGGAAAGAGATATAATTTCTCAGAATCCCAACATCCGATGGTAAGTTTGAGTACTGCTGCTGCTCTCTTGAATTGTTGTTTCTGTTTCCTCTCACGTGAGGTGACAAGAATTATTTTGACAGATATATAAGAAGTATATACAGGTTTTCCTTATTGCATTTAAACAGGCAACTAAACTTCTTATGTAGTTGAATACTTCTAGAGCTCAAAATTTATTTTTCCACACATGGATTCATGTTTGGGTTGGATGGGACCTCTCAAGATCAGCTACAGCAGGGACATCTTTCTAGGTCAGGTTGCCTAAAGTCTTGTCCAACCTGGCCATACAAAGCTTCTCAAAATTTTCTGAGAGTCCTAAAATCAACTTTTGAGATACTCTTTTGCAATGTAAAAGTTTCTAATGTCTGTCAGTGTCTCTTCATTTGAAGAACTGTTTCACTACTCTGGGGCATATCAAGACAGAAAACTGATTAACAAAGAAGTTATGTCAATATAGGAACCCTTTGAAATGTTGCTGGATGTGATGTGGCCACTAGTATAAAATGCAATCCTGTGCTACCACCTTTACATAAATGTGTTAAATATTAAACCCTATACAAAGGTTTTTTGTGTTTCAAATGTTTCCAAGCTTAGGTGGTTTTGTGGGGATTAAGTGAGCAAAAATCTTCTGGCAAATAAAGTAGGCTTTAAAAAAAACCTGAACAATCCCACAAAAGACTTTGTATGCATGCAACTGTCATGTATTTCAGTTTAATATTTAAATATATGTTTCAGTTTTTATATTAAATCTTAAATTAAGACTTCAGATTTGAACTAATTCTTCACATAGATGTGTTTTGAAACCAAAATGTTTCTTGGGCACATGCTGATAAGAAGAATGCCCTGAAAGTTACTCTCAAGGAAATAAGACCAGCCTATAAGGTATCTAAGAATTAATACATTTGTAACTCTGAAAAAGAATTCTAAAAATTCTGTTTAATTCCACTCCATTTACTAGTCTTCAACAAGTCGTTCTTGTAGCAATGAAAGATGGTATTTAAGTTTCAGGGACATCTTGGCAAAGAAAAAAGCATAATAATCTGTAATTAACCTAACTTACACCAACTTGCTTTATTCCACTTGATTTTTTGTGAATACTTACAGTGATGCTTTAGTGAAATAGTTTTTTTGCTTGTGCATCCAGCTGGATTGTACCAGCCAGATGTCAATTGTAGCTGTTACAGGCTTTTGCCATGAGAATGTAAATAATTCAGGAGAATGAACTGTATTTATGGGAGAGCCAGTGTGCAACAATAAGTTTAATTGTGTGGTTTTTCGAGCTGTGGAATGATTCTTTTGCATGCTGTCTGAATCTGTCAAACAACTTTCTCTTTCTTCTCAGGGATGACATTGCTGATTTAGTAGAAGCCAAAAAGCTGCTTAAGGAAGCTGTAGTTTTACCAATGTGGATGCCAGAGTTTTTCAAGGGGATTAGAAGACCGTGGAAGGTATGAAAAAATCTGTTCCTGTAATTGTCAGTAGGATTTAGAGATGAGATCTTGGCAGAACCAGAAATTTCAGATGTTTTACAGTTTAAATAAATTCTTTCCACGTTTTAGTAACAAAAATTACGGTAAATAATAACAACAAAATTAAGATGTTAGCCAGATACCTGCACTCTCTTCAGCTACATGTTTGCAAGTAAGCAATGGTATTCATGACTTAGCTTTGAATAACTTTTCAAGGGAAAGTTTACATCCAGTATTTTACTACTTCACTAAACAAACTGTAAAATTCTCTGGTTTAATTCTTTTTCATTTTAATAGGGCGTGCTGATGGTTGGTCCTCCTGGTACTGGAAAGACCCTCCTAGCAAAAGCTGTAGCCACTGAATGCAAGACAACTTTTTTCAATGTCTCTTCTTCAACACTTACCTCAAAATACAGAGGAGAATCTGAGAAACTTGTTCGTCTGCTGTTTGAAATGGTGATTTAAGTTTCTGAACATGAACAGTGAGATAATGAAGTAGAATCACCCCTGGAACAGTGAAACCTTACCAAGGTTTCAGATTCATAGCATACATAAACAGCTCTCCAAGCTTCCAGTGCTTGGGGTCTTTCTGATTTGCCCATTTGCATTTCAAGATTATTCCTAAATGGATTTATAAAAGCTGAAAAATAGGTTGTCTTTTATTTTCAGCTTGCTACGTTAGAGGTAGCTCACTATAAGCTGGTGAGTGCTGCAGAACATACTTGAATGTAAATCTAGGGATGGAATTAATTGCTTTTTGGGTGAGAACCCTGTTCAGGCTGTGTGTTTTTGTGGGTGATTTTTTGTTTGTGGTTAAAAGAAGTGGCCTTCCAAAATGTAGTTGGCTTCAGAGATCATAATACTTGAAATGGGCTCAGAAAATAGTTGTCTTTTTTTCCCATGTGTTACCAGGTGTGCATGCAGTGTTTCCTTGTCTTTAAATGCTCTTCTTTTCAGAAAGGTCAGTTATTTTGCAGTTGACCTATCTCTTGGACAGGTTCCATGTCATGGTGTCCCAGCTTAACATTCATCCTGGCTCTAACTGAAATCTTCCTCAAGCATTCTGTGATTTAACTTTCACAGTTAAAAATGTTAGTCCTAATGTGGAAAACTGCCTGTAGCTCATTTAATGTTTTTTAGCCCCAACAACTACAGGACTCTGCCAAAAGCTCTTCTGCTCAAATGCACTGAATGAATGCACAGCTGCTCTGTACCTGAGTGCCAGGGTCCAAGAGAGGGAAGGGTGGGGATCGTTTGATATTAGGAGCTGATGGGTTGGGGTAAATACATCATTACTCAGCTCTGAGTATGCTGCTACTTCTTAAATGGGAGTAGACTGCTGTTTCAGCTTCTGCTTTGTCCTTTGCTTTCTTCAGGCTCGATTTTATGCCCCAACAACCATATTTATTGATGAGATAGACTCCATCTGTAGCCGCAGGGGCACTTCGGAGGAGCACGAGGCCAGCCGGCGTGTGAAGGCAGAGCTGCTCGTTCAGATGGATGGTAAATTACTGATCACAGGGAACTGCTGGGCTGCAGCAAACCTGAGGCACAAAAAAAAAGGAAAAACTTCGTTCTGCAGAAGCAGTTTTTCGAAAGCCTTACATGAAATTGGGGTTAAAAGCTCCAAGTGATGTTATTTAACAGCCTTTTGGCCTCTCAGCTATGATCTCGTATTAGTGACCCAGAATAAGGAAGATTCAGTGGAAGATAAAGATTTCAAAAGAGCAGCAGAAAAAATCCCCTGCTTCTCTCATTCTTTGCCTGGCATATCACCCACTTATTCAAAATTAAGTAAAAAGTGATTCAAAAGAACTGTTACCTGTTTATATTTAAACTTCAAAGGCAGCATTACACTTAACTTCTTTGGGATCTCTTTTTCTCTGAACAAATGAATCTTCTGTTTTATAGAAGTGGTTGGGAGAGTTTTCATTTTAAAACACTGAGATCACTACAGATCTGTGGCTAATACTTCACAAATCAACACATTTCAAAAGTAGGTATCAGTGCAGAGTTGCTATAGAGGCATCCTTTTTTTATTCTGGGGAGCAGAGAAAAGGAAAGGAACTACTGAGAAGTGCTAATCTATGGGCTTGATGTGTGATAGAATTTCATGAGTCAGAAGATTTGTATATTTATTTCTCCTCTGATGTTGGTACCCTTTTATTTTTGTCTTTAAAGAGTAGCAGAGCTCTAATAGGTTCTCATTTCAAGTATGTACATAATCTGATTTTACGAGTAACAAGTATTTGAATCCTTTTACTTAGGCATTCATAAATGGTGTTTTATATGCAGACTCTCAGGCAGACTAGGTACAATGGCTGTCCCACAGCCCAATCCCATTGTTCTGAGCAAAAGCAGTAGATACAGAGAGTAGCAGCTTTAACAAAATTACCTTCTTCCTATTGTAGCAGATTCAGAGTATTTAGAAACTGAGGTGTTCTGTCTGTCTCTAAGAAGTTGTGATTTAGTCCACCAAATTTCAACATTCACTTCAGCAGTTTGTACAGTCCACCTGTACATATGAAACCTTTGGCCTGAATTCAGAAGTGAAGACACCTTGTAGGAAGTCATGCTGCTTTTGTGTGGCTGTTGGTGAATACTGTGGGGGTGTCAGTTTTTGGTGTGGTGGTGGTGTTGGGGGCTGTTTTGTTTCCTCACATGCTGCTACGAGATGTTGACATGAAAATTGAACCTCTCTTGTGGCAGAAGTACAAACAGCTGCTGTAAAACCATTCTAGCTGTGATAGAGAGGAACTTCCTGGTCTGAGCAGTGGCCTGTGCCCCTGCTCCTGTTTAAACCAAGCTTCCATTTATGCTTGCAGGCTGTCATAGAGATGAAAAAGCAAACCCTGTTGCACTTGGTGATTCTGTTGTGCTTGAGCTCATTAAAGTGCAACAGAGTAGCTGCTTTAATACTACAGAACTGTTCTCTCTGTATGTGAGATTTCAGAAAGCATACCTGTATTTTGCCTCCTCTTTTGTCCTCTGCAGGTGTTGGGGGTGCTACTGAAAATGATGATCCTTCTAAGATGGTCATGGTACTTGCTGCTACTAATTTTCCTTGGGATATTGATGAAGCCCTAAGACGGAGACTAGAAAAGAGAATTTACATTCCTTTACCATCAGGTATGAAGAACTGGGGAGAGGAGTGGTTAAAAATTCTAAAATCCAAACTTTATCAATGTTCCTTCAGTTTTGATCACTTGGTTTAAAAATCTAATTGATATGTGTATACAAATTCACTTATGGATTCAGGACCAGGTTAAATCTAAATATCAACATTTGTAGCAAGTACAGTGTCCCTTTTCTCATTCTTCCCTCTTATCCTCCTTCAATTTATTATTTATCTTCAGAAAGCAAATTATACAGACGTAATTTTCTTTTCTCTGATCAGCCAAAGGTAGAGAGGAACTCCTGAAAATAAACCTGCGAGAGCTGGAGCTGGCTGGTGATGTTGACCTTGCAAACATAGCTGAGAAAATGGAGGGTTATTCAGGTGCAGACATTACCAACGTGTGCAGGTAAGTTGAGATTGCATCATTTGTGTTACTGCTGCTGCAAACTGTGGGAAAACTGTTTGTAAGGTAACCTTTACATGATTAAAGTTACTGGATAAAAATGGACTCTAACTTGTCTTTTATGTATGGCTAAAAGGTGAAATACTGCATTAATATTTATTTAAATTTCCATTTGAAGAGTAGTTGCAACCTAGTAATCTAATAAGCTGTGATTTAAGTAAAATTCCACCTTCTTTCATATAGACTAAATTCCATGCATGAGTACTATCCAGAGGATGGTAAACTTTAACTTGTAGAGTTGCAGTCTATACAACTTCTGCAGAAATCCATGTGTAAGGGGCAACAGTGATAGAGGCTGGGATAACTAAAGTAAAACCATAGTTTTCTTCCTGTGTGACATGGAAAAGGTGTGGAGTCTTGTGTGATGGTACAAGAGCTGTGTACCCAGCACACTGGTTTTTTGTGATGAGACTGACTAAAGTTTTCTGCTACCTCCTCCATTTCCCTGTCTCCTCTGTACTGCTGGCATACAGTTGTTTGTGAGCCTATTCTCTAGCCTAGATTCCTGAAATAATTGACTGAAAATACCTTCTAATTATTCCCTTGTATTGTCTTTGAAAAATTGGGAAGGGAAGGAGTGATCTATTAAGAGAGAGGTGTCAGTTGTCCCATTCACACCAAAAGACTTGCACTGGCACAGCTGTGGCCATGGCAAACTCTGGGATCTGCAGTAGGGACAGAGGACTGAAGCTGCTTAAGGTGCTGTTGTCATCTGATGAGCACCTGTGTAATGCTGCTTTCAGGCTTTGGAGGTAGCACTGAAGTGTGGCAGGGCAAGGCTTGAGCTCCTTTGTGCTTTG
Organism: Notiomystis cincta; assembly: GCA_013398075.1. Taxonomy (NCBI): domain Eukaryota; kingdom Metazoa; phylum Chordata; class Aves; order Passeriformes; family Notiomystidae; genus Notiomystis; species Notiomystis cincta. The sequence continues at coordinate 283,071 of VZRX01008462.1, forward strand.
AGCAGGATGAGAGAGCTGGAGTAAAAGCACCTCCTGGTTACTTCTCAAACGCAGATCTTTCTTGCCTGGAGTCCTGACAGGGCTCTGCAGACACGTGTCAGCACAGCTGAGAGGACAGTGTGCTGTGCCACAGGGGTGAAAGCAAGTGGCCTGTACACAAAGCTGCCACCAGAGCCTCTGTCAGCAGGGCCACTGCAGGCTGAGCTTAAAGTTTGGAGCCTCAGTATGGTTTCCTGAACAAACCTTGCACAGTGTCTGGGAAAAGAATGGTGTGTTAGTTGCTCTGGATCTGTGTTGTGGAGATTTGTTTCATTGTAGGTTTGGGAGATGAATTTGTGGTGTTCTTCTGATCAGTCTTGGTGTTGGTTCTGCTTTGAAAGGAGTTTGTGCTAATAGGTTCATGTTATATGAAAGAGAATTTATTTGGTCTGCTGCTTTGTGCACTTTAGCTGCAGTTTGTCTCCTCCAGTCTATTTAGTGTTTGTTGTTTGTACTTAATTTTATACTCAATATCAATACACTTGTTTCAGAAGTGAAAATACTTACAATATTTTTCAGTGAATTTTATGTATATATGTATTTGTGCACAGTTATTTTTGATTTTTTTTAACCAAAGCCAATTTGTACAAATACTATTAAACAAAAAAAAAAGGCAAACAGATTAAAAAAATGCAGAAAAACATCTGAATCTTCTCTTTGTGGCAGGCTCTGAAGTGGTGACTGAGGTGGCAGCAAGCAGAAATCCAGATGAACTGGGATTTGGATGTAAATGATTTGAAGCCACTAAGAAAGTACTCATACTAGCTCATGTATTTACACTTGTTCATGGTGTCAGGAGAAATCACTCTTGGACACCATTGTTTCATTTACACTGAGACAAAAAGACATGGATGATTTAAAAGTGCTTTTTTTATGGTTCAAGCACTGAGTATGTAAGCTAAGTTCAAACCTGTACACTGTGACAGTGCTTTCTAGTGACACAAGCAAAACATAAGAGCAAGTGGACCAAGAACTCTGGTTTATTGAAATGACCCTCCTATCTTAAAGAATTTGAGGTGAAGTCCAAAGTTTGCTGAGCCAGAGTGAGTCAGAGGTAACACTACAGTTCCTAGCAGTCAGCATATAACCTGGGGGAATTGAAGGTGAACCTTCCTTTTAAAATGACATTCAGGAAATACAAAATGCATCCAAATTGCAGATTAGATGTGAGTATGAACTAACTTTGAATCGTTGTTTTGAGTGGACTGTGACTATTGAAAGGCCTTTGGAACAGAACTGGTCCCCGCTGTGTCTCCCAGTGGGTGGCTGCCTGTCTTTGAATATGGCTTTGGTGCTTCTCCAGGCACCAAGAGTGCATTTGAGAAAGCATCAGGAATTCAGTTTGGAATGAGCGTCCATAAAATGACTTTACAAAAGGAAGTGGTGGCAGCTGCACTTCAGTTCTGTCAGTTGTGTTAGGGTATGATGGGCTTTTTGGTTGGTTGGCTGGATTGTTTTTGCTGGATTTTCTGGGGCTTTTAACTGCTGTCTGGAAGCAAATTAATTTATGGAATTAATGGGGGAACACCCCATTGTGTTAACAGTAGCTTATGGTTTACAAATGATTTTGTAGCAGTGAAGCATGGTGACACTTGGTTGAGATGGAGTTCAACAAGGCAACCTTTTGGTTGTTCTGAAATTTTAGTTCCTGTATTACAGATTTTAATTTATTAATTAACAGCGAGATTACCTCAGTTGGTCAGAGCATGGTACTGATACTGTTAAGCTTGTGGGTTCAATCCCTGTATAGGCCATTCCTTTAAGAGTTGGACTTGATTCATGATCCTTGTGGATTCCTTCCAACTTGGAAGATTCTGTGATTCTGTGAATTATTTAGTAAATTCTGTGAATTATTTAGTAAATTCCTGAAGTTTGTCAATTATGGTCATCTTTATGGGGAGGGGATGGTACTGAAACAGAATATGCTCAAAACATTTTTCTTAATCCTTCCAGAAAACAATGTGTAAGTTTTTCCTTCTTTGGATTCTTACCTACTGGTATGACGCAATATAATATTGTGAAATCACTGAGATTATACTTCCACCTTTTTTTTTTTACTAGACAAATAAGCAGCATTTTCTTGTTATTATAAGATAGATAACAATGAATTAGCAGGAACTTCAGCCTTCCAGTGTTATTGAATTATCACCTCACCAGCTCATCACTTGCTGCTACCAGATTTACTGCTGGAAGTCTAAATATAGTCAAACCTAACATGAAAAAAAGTGACACACTTGTAAAAACACTCTGCTCATTAAGGCCAGGAGTTTGGGAAGCTACAGACAGGACAGATTTTGTTATTTAACATTTAGCTCTGAGTGTACAGATTGGAGGTGTGGATACTGTTGACTTCTCTGTCTTTGAAGAGGGATTCCTATTCAAACCAGGAAACATTCAAAACACTCCAGCTATTCCTTCTGTATCTAGGAGGAGTGAAATTGTTATTCCTTTTTTCCTGTTTAAATATACTATAAAGAGCAGCTACATCATAGGCATGCAGTGACATCAGCTAAACCAGTTTGTCTTCACCTCTTTTGCCTAGCCTGTGAATAATAGCTGTTCAGACATCTGGTGAGGATAATACCAAGTTTTAAAAATATGGATAACATGGTATTGTAGCTTGTACAAGCACTTGGAGATCTTCCCATAAAAGTTTACAATTCTTTATTGTGTTTTTGAATGCAGCAGCTTAATATCTTCTTGAGTGCAGCAGCTTAACTGAATGCTGTGTTGAGCCTTTCAAACAACTGAACTCACCATCCTGCACTGAGTAATGATTTGATTTTCTTGCCCTCCTGAACAGAGACGCCTCGTTGATGGCTATGAGGAGGCGAATTGAGGGCTTGACACCAGAAGAAATAAGAAATCTTCCCCGAGATGAAATGCACATGCCAACAACCATGGAAGACTTTGAAATAGCTTTGAAGAAAGTTTCTAAATCTGTTTCTGCTGCGGACATTGAGAAATACGAGAAATGGATAGTTGAGTTTGGATCATGTTGAGTTGTCTTCTCTCAAAGAAACCACCTTGTGTCTTAAAACAGCTTTAGAAGTAACTGGTGATGTGTCAGTGCACTGCGTGCTCTTTTTAACTTTTGTAATTTAAGAGCAACAGATGTCTAAATAAATTTTTTTCTAAAATGCAACTTCTGCCTAGCTCTCTTTGAACTAGCTCAAAAGTCATCCATTTTTCTCAAATGCTGATGGTATCTGCTTTGATCTTCAAGATTTTAAAATTACTTTAATACTAGGACTCCTTTCATCAGAGTATTTACTCGTGAAAAATTGCTGGTTTGGCAATAAAACCCCCCAAACTAGCCCTGCTGAATGAGTCAGGGCTGCTGAGAGCTTGAAAATGGGATGATGAACAAGATGCAGTTACATAGATGGTTTTCCTAGCTGATCTTGGAGAATTCTACCCTTAAACTGTTGTTTAAGAACCTGTGCAAAGGCTGAGATGTGGAACAGCAACCCTCGTGCTGGAACAGTCAATGGAGTCAGTGAAGTTTGAGCAAGGGGTAAGATCATCATGGGTTTACAGTAGCTGTTAAATAATACTAAAATACATCCAGGTGATGTAAACTAATTCTGTGCAGCCAGCAGTGGTGTAGTTTCCTTGTTAATCTGAGAATCAAAAGCTTTCTGGCATTAATTCTGAAATATCTTTTTCTTCCTTGACTGTCTGGTATTGTATGCAGCAAAACACTGGGCTGGTGGCTTGAGTCCTGCTTTACACAGTTTAATCTGGTAAGACTGTTCTGATAAGGCAGCATGTGTGGTGTTTGTGCTCAGTTGATAACCCTGACTTTACAATTGACATAAAATTTAAATTCCTGTTTTTCATTACTTAACTGTTTCTACATGCCACATATTATCTGAGCATGGTTCTGCAGTAACTATCCAGGTAATAATTTTAGATTTTGCTGAACAGTGGTAATTGTAACTAAAACACCTTTCATTTCATCCATCTTCTACTGTTTTGGAAACACTTCTTCCTGCAAGCTCCTCCCAGTGCAGCTGTAGCTTTGCTTATGGATAAACTTCATGATTTTTCATGAATCAAATAGGTCTGGACTTGTTCCAGCTGTTGGATATGTGCTGTATAAAACTGGCTGTGGAATTCCTGCTCATGTGTCTCTTCAGATGCTGCAAGGTAGCTGGGGAGGACAAATAGTAATGCAAAGTTGCAGTCCTAGGAGGCAGCAAGAGCGTTCCAAAGACACAGCTGTGTAAATGCCATTATTGTGAGCATCTTGCACGTGTGCCTAAAACTCATCACTATGTTATGAGTGACAGCTGGACATGCTGAAAAGGGACTTCCAGCAGCGTCAGCGATGAGAGGCTCAAGTAAGACACTGAGATCTTGGGAGAGCTCCTCAATCCCTGGGTGGACCTGGCGTGATGAACCCAGAAATTAAAGGAGAAAGTTGAGGTGAGTACACAGGTATGAACATTTATAGACTTCCATTTCCAGAATGGAAAACAAATATACTATTCTCAGATAGTCTTATGCGTCAGAGTTAGTAAAAATACACAATAGTTTGAAGATGGGAGTACTCTTAATATTTCTGTTTGTATGTAAGGATGAGAGTATAGCTGTCAGCTGTTGTTGAGGAGATTTCTTCCCATAATTCACTGCCAACAACCCAAAATACTTCATCTGTCTCCCACGTAAGAAGGGAGAGTAGGCAAGCTCTGGTCCTTGGAAGCAGTCCAGTAAGGGGCCATTTAGACTAAGTGTGATATATTTTGAGAACTCCTGAAGTAAACCTCAATTTAAAAGCAGTAGTTTAGTTTTCAACCAGCCCTGTTCTCTCTGAATGAACAAAATTAACATCTCTGTAATGCAGGGTTACAGGGAAGAAAAGAGGTGGTGGAGGCTGAATTGGTAGCTCAGAGGTTCATTTTGGTTTGGAACCCCTAATGTGGTGGTTCATGGTTCTGAGGGCAGGAAGGGCTGCAGTGAGACCGTCTGAGGAGATGATGTTGCTGTTTCTATGAACCTGCCTCTGTCTCACCAGGGATTTCTTTGGGTAGCTGGGTTTTGTTGGGAGGTTTTTTCAGTTCCCAGTTCCCCCCACATTCCTTCCTCTAGAGGGCACATGTATCCTGGTCAGTTCATGTGCTGGAAAAATGAGACCTACCATGACTGGCATGCAGGACAGTTGCCCTTCCTTACTGTCTTAGTTGGGTGAGGTGGTTTTTACATTGATTTAAAAAATAGTTCAGAGTGGTGCCAGCTCAGAGTAACACTCCTCTGAAAGGCAAGGGACTCATGATTTGGGAAAACCATGTGCATGCTAAAGCAGAAACACTAAAGCTTTAACTTTTTAAAGACTTGGTAACTCCAGCTCTGTAAAGCAGCAGTGTTGTCTGGCAGTTACTGTATTCAAGATTTCCGCTATTTTTAGAATTTCTTTTACCTGATGGGTCTTTCCTGGTGCTTTGTAACTTCATAGAAATCAGCCAAGTTGTGAAGCAGTACTGACACTTTCAGGCTTGACCATGCATTTGTCACAGCTGTTTAGAACAGCTAAATCTCCTTGTGGCTGTGCAGGTGCTTGGTTTCCAGTTTCATAAGGAGGGATGTGAAAAGCACATGCAAACAGCTGCCAAGTTTCCATCTGCAGTGTAATTCCTACTGTGCTTGTGCACTAAGGAAGAACCACTGTGTTTCTTGTCCCTCCTGTTTTTTCCCCCAGAAGAAGATAACTTCAGCCTTGTACATCACTTCATCTTGAACTATGCTGATGAAGGTGCCAGGGAATATCCACATACAGAGAAGTTTGTCTACACCTGTTTGAAGACTTGCTCTTCTCTGTGCAGTCACCATTCCTGTGCTAGTCCTGGCAGTTTCCTGTTCAGCCATGGGTAGCAATCCCTCTGCAATCTCCCCCACAAGGTACTAGAACAGAAAATAAAAACAAGGGGAGCCTTGTCCCCATTACCTTGGGCTGATGTGGTGTGTACCACACTGCACTGCTGGGTGCTGAAGTTTGGTTTGGTTTTCTTACAAGGCCAAGTCAGTGTTAGAAATGTTCCTTTTATCACTGCAGTGCTGTCAGTTCAGTGAGACAATGAGAGTTGTTCCTGTCACAGACCAGCTGTAAGGACCAGCATCTGAGTAACTTGGATCTCACTGTAACTCATGATAATGTTTCCTTAGGGCAGGAGGAGGGGGGAATCCCAGATTTTCTCCCTCACTATAACAACTCCAGCTGAATGTGGGTAATTCTGATCACTTGGATGATAATTGTGCTCTGCTTAGTGCCAGGTAGTTACAGTTCTGAGGTTTTTTTCCTATTCATTCTTTTGACAAACTGTTTTTGTAAGTAAGAACAATGAAAACCTAAGAAAGAAATAGTGCCCTGCATCTGAAATGTTTGGCAAACTGCTGTTTTCCCTAACTACAAATGCACACATGAACACAATCTAATAAACAATTTAAATGTTTATTTGAAAAATGTTAACAGTACAAACTGGCATGAGCAGACTGGGCCTACTCAGCAACAATAAGCCAGCATTTCTGTAGAATTTAGTGGAATTTTCATCTCTCTTTTGGGACTTCATAGAGTACTGCTGTCACAGATACAAAAAGCAAGCTGTTTACAACTACTAACAATTTTTATGAGTGGAAGGGACCATAAAAATATAAAGTGCTTGAAATACAAATCTGCTGTTTAAATTTTTGTTTTGCATATATAAAATGTCAGATCTTTTGAGTAACACAAATGTTTGGTAGTGATATCTTCCTTGCAAGACACACTCTGCCCTGTGAGACCTGGAACCAGGTGGGGCAGCTTTGCTTAGGTTTGCAGGCACAGCTGATGTTTACAATATTCCCTCATCTTTTTCTGAAGAATGCAATCTGCAGACTTAGGGACATCCTGAATTTTGTCATCTTGCTAGTCAGGACAGCTGACTTGGTTTATGGGCATGAAGACAGCCAGCATCCTGTCCTAGGTGTGGAAAAGTGACTTCACAGAAGTTAAAACCAATGGTAGCCTTCAGGGTGGAAAGCTGCTCTATTCTGAGGCTTCTGAAAAGGCTGCTTGTTTATGGAGAGGCACAAGGAAGTCAGCTTTGGGCCTCGGCCTGAATGGCCCTTTATCAATTTATCAACTGACTTAGTTTTCTTAGTAGGAAAAAAACAAGGCATTAAGATCAGGTGCCAAATATCAGATCAACTAAGAGTGTGTTTTTAAAAACCAGTAACTCCAAAGTAAATGCAGTATTAAGTACATGTTTTCTCATCTAAATTCTCTTTCCTGTCTGAAAGTTCTGAAGGCAGGCTGATGGTAGTCACAGGTACAAAGCTGACTTGATCCAGGAGAAGGATGCCTCTGAAAGGTAAGGTTACCTGGCATTAGAAAACAATACACAAAACGATTCTGTGTTCTAAAAATTAGACTTATTCTTAAACCCCCCAAACTTAGTTTAAATCAATGCAAAGTATTACCCTCATAATGTATCTTATGTGAAGCTGCAATGAAAAGTGCTTCCAAAATATACTGACTGTGGTTTCTGAGGGCTCCCTTTGCCCAGTTTCTACATCTGAAATGTCAGCAGTGCAGGCTCTATATGCTCAGTTTTGTAGTGGCCTAAAACTCTCTGCTGTCAGGACCTACAGCTGATTCTCCAGGACTCAGCAACAGCCTCTAGTTTTATCAGTTTAACATAGAATGGCATTAAAGACTGGGGATGAGGTCCAAACTCACATCTGCAACTGTCATTCACCAGATGAGATGTTCTGCTCATTCTTACTGGTTTACAATCCTGAGTTAAACCCTTACCATTTTTACAGGACCACTTTACACAGGCAGCAGAAAATAACTGTGTGGATTAGGGGTTGTTTTGGGGGGTTTTTTGGGGGGTTGGTTTGTTTTTTTAAAGTGGAGGGGGTGGTTCAGTTTCATTATACACTCTAACAAGGCATGAACAAGCTCCATGTTCTCCAGCTGGAAGAGAAATTACTGCAAGCTGGTTCCTCTGCTCTGTACTGACCTCTGCTATGGACAGGCCATCAGCCATTTTGCTAAACAGTTTGTTGAGGTCTAAATTTTCTTCCTTGTTCTACTTAGTTCAGTTTCATACCTGTCAGTGTTAAGCTATTTACTGCCAGGGGTAAGCTACTCACTGCTGGGGGAAGTGCAGAGCGTTTCTCCACTGTTCCTGCTCCAACCAGGGAAGCCCTCCCACCTGACAGCACACTGTGTGAAATGCCAGAGGAAGCATTGCCTCTTGTCCCTGCAGTTTCCAACCTTCCTGATCTTCCAATCCTCCATTTCCCCCATCTGTCAGATTGACCAAGGCCACTGGTACCCCTGAGCAGCTACATAAATTCACTGCGTGCAGGGCCATTCAGAGGCACAGCTGATCAGCTGCATTTGAAGACATCAGCTGTGCTTGGGGCTGGTGAAGCACACTGCACTTACTGCTTCCCAAAGAAGATGTGGTTCCAAGGCACAGGACTTCCAGAGCTGACTTAGGTTTCTTTAAAGTGCATGTGCTTGCCCATTCCAGCACTGAATCTGCACTGATTTATTACCTGCAGTTACTAATTCAGCTTTCCGCCCCTTGTTCTGAGACCTTGCTTTCCCAAAAAATGTTAGTGTTGCTGGTAACAAACTGAGTGGATACAGCCACTGCAGGCAGTCAGCTTTATTTGTGGCCTCTTGCTCCTATACCAGCACCAGTCACTATGGCTTGGAAGCTGCCTACACAGGTAGGTTCCCCTCACAGAATTCCCACGCAAATTTGCGAAGCCAAACATGAGGCCTTTCAAAACTACTGTGAAACTCCAACATGGTAGGAGTATGAAAAGATCTGGACATGTTGGAATTGTTTAGCCATAGTTTCTACCCTCCTCTCTTGGAACTATGTTAATAGTATCTCACAATGTAGTTCTTAGAAGACTTGATAAAAATTTGGCAGTCTGACAGCTCAGCTAAAGACATTTCCAATGAAATACTTTACCATGTCTCTGAAATGCCTGTGTGTCAAAAGTGCACTTGGAATGGAAAGTTACCAGTGGCTTTCTCACTGAATTGTTGCTACCATTATCCTACAGAATGGGCCTGCTTCTTGGAAGATTATTTTAGTCAATATTTTGCCTTCATCACAGCAAAAAAAAATATTACAAAAGTTACTTACTTATTTTCACAGGAAGGGAGAATCACCTTTAAGACTTTGATAATAAGAGCTGCTCCAACAACTCCAACGACAACAACTTGCATGAAACTAAACAAGATAGGTAAAGACTGAAACCAGAATCTGCACAACCCTTTTCTCAAGTCTTCCACCCATTGGCACATGACCTACAAAACAGGTAAAAATACAAAGATTGCAAAACAAAGCAACTGCTGGTTTTTTGGTGGGGTTTTTTTTTAGCTACTGGTAAATCACATTACATGGTGATAATTTTACTTAAACTCATATATGCTTAAATATACATAAAAGCATGATGGAATTGACTGGTGGCTGAGATATTTTAATTCTTCAAAGTTTGAAACAGGTGAAGATTTAGTTCTCTGTTCATTAAAGGCCCCTTTGGAAAATAAAGGACACGTGAACAGAGCAGGCAGTAGGTTAAACTGTGAGTGTTTTGGCCACAGAGAAAGCCATGAAGCCCATCCTTGCCTAAGATGGAATTGAAACTTCTCCAGCTGTTACTGTGTCCTGTAGCAGGTGAGACAAGTGGTCCATTTCTCAGAGGGGTAAGCACTGGAGCAGAGTCAGGAGAAAATGGTGGAATTTAAAGCTAAGCAATATTTGAAACTGTCATAAATGCTTAGCTCAGTATAAAGTAAATATCACAACTGACTATCATGGAGTATCTGTGTGGTCAGAACATTGCAGGATTTAGAAGCCCATTGGATTCCTACTGGACTTGTCATTGCTGAAGGGTAATTTAGGAGGGGGCATTTTTTGGTTTATTTGGGGTTTGTTTATCTGCAGTAGTCCACTTCTTAGTGGTTGTCTGTCTTTAAATAATTATATTTACATACTAATATTTATACTAATACTTAAAACAAGCACTCAAACAACAAAAGCACCTTGTAAGAAGACTGAGGTTCTATCCTAAGAGGGGTCTCTGGTAACTTGCCAGGTACTGTCTCTTCATCCACTGTAGTTTCTACTTGCTGGATGAGGTACTGACTGGTAGTCTGCAGTGGATCTTGAATATCTGAAGAAGAAAAACTGATTTAGTGGAGAGTTTGCTTTTTATTTGACTCACTCTGCTGGGAAATAAAGACATGCTGCATTTCTCTACTGCTGGCACAGTTCTCACACATTTACAGCAAGAACACAGAAGGCTTTTTTTAACTTGAGTAGTGAACTTGATAAAAAGCAGAAACAGTGTTACAGTGCAGCCTTTAGCTATGTCCTTAGCTGTAAACTTCAGCCGTCATCAGATTAAAAGGTGATGGACTAGATCAAAATATTCTAATCCAAATAAATCCTTGACAGTTTCTGATTAAACAAAACTGAAATAAAAATTAAGGCATCGAATGACTTCTCTTGCTTTTAAGTTATTTAAGTTTAATAACAAAAAACTCTTCTGTGGTTTGGAATTGACCAGACAGGTATTTCCTCTACAGTTTTCTCTTTCATTCTCAGGAAAAAGGGGGAGCTTTAGAGAAACTTCCATCACGTATCTGAGAGAGAAATTTATTCTTGTCAGATGTCTGGACTGCAGATTGCCAAGTATCAAGTACTTCAAAGGAGAAGAGATTTGAAAACAAACAAATAAAATACCTAATATGAAGAGCTGAATTTACTTAAGAAAGAAAAAAAACCAAAAACCAACAAATCAAGCCATGTAAACCAAAACACTTTCCTGTTAATGAAGAAACTGTTCCACTATGTTAAACAAGGGAATAATGATTCTCTCTTACCCTGTAAAGCAATACATGAAATCTGGATGAAAATACTACTTAAGAGCTGAGAGATACCTTTTCCTGAGAGGTTGGGCAGAGTAAATAACACGTCGTTGTCCCTGGGCATGGAATAGAGCATGCTCTCCTTCAAAGGGACAGTGTAGTTGGAATGTCTAAGTACTCTCAGGTCCTTTACTAAAATATCTATTTCTGTTACTTCTTCCTGCTGAACCTACAAGAGATGCAAACATGGTATTACTGAGCAGGCTGGCAGAGGATGCCAGTACATTCCAGAAAACTCCAAGCCACTAAGAGGTAGACACAAGGCTGTTATAACATGAATTAGTATTCTTTGGTTTTACATACCACATTACATTCTCAGTGGGGCTTTTCACTTACATTCTATAGACCCTATCACATCAGAAAATATGCTGAACAGATGGGGTCTCCCTGCAAAAGCATGTGGTAGTCAATCCATGGGGCTTTTAACAAAGTCTTATATAGTGCATCATGATCCTCTTGCAGGGAAGCATTTTAGGGCATGGAAAACTCAGGTATGTAGTGGAAGCACTTGCAAACATTGAAAGTGCTGCTTAGGCAAGACTGACACTTCTACTTTTGCAGGAACACTGCTTTTTTTCAACAACTGAAAGCCAAATGTCACAGCATTTGACAGTGTCCTGCTTGACCCCCTTGTCTCCAAACAAGAGACATGCACTTGACAGATGGGCCAGGCACTGGGTAAGGCATTGGCTGGATGGTTGCACTCCAGAGAGTTGCAGTCAATGGCTCAATATCCAAATGGAGATCAGTGACAAGTGGTGTCCCCAGGGATGGGTATTTGCACTGGTGCTGTTTAACAACTTTGCTGGCACCATGGACAGTGAGGCTGAGTGCACCCTCAGCAAGTTTGCTGATGCCACATTGTGGTCAGCCTGCTGAAGGGAAGAGATTCCATCCAGAATGAGCCGAACAGGCTTGAGAAGTGGACCCTTCAGAAAGTTCAACAAGGCCAAGTGCAAGGGGGCTGTACCTGGGTTGCAGCAATTCCAAGCACAAGTACAGGCTAGGCAGAAAATGCATAAAGAGCAGCTTTAGAGAGAAGGACTTGGGAGTGTTGGTGGATGGAAAGCTCAACGTGACCTGGCAATGTGCACTCGCATTCCAGAAAGCAAACTCTGTCCTGGGGCTGCATCAAAGGCAGTGTGGCCAGCAGGGTGAGGGAGGTGATTCTACTCCTTCACTGTGCTAATGTGGGACTGCTTTTGACTTACAGGGACAATCAAGGAAACAGCATTAGCTTTCTGGTTGTTTTCAGTAGGTCCCTATGAAAATGTGAAATACACTGTGATGCCTAATTTGAGGCCTGAAATACAATGCCACTGTTGTGTAAAAACTGAATCAAACCAGGATCTCTTAGGCTATTATTAGTGGGATAAAGACCTCACTGGAAAAGCTACAGACCTCTCAGTGGGGCTTTTCACTAACAGTAAGATTCTGACATGATACAGATCCCTGTAAAAACTACTATGTGCTGGCCATGCAATTAATCAAGGATCAATGGTATTATCATCATTATCCTTTAAAAAAAGAAAAAGGCACCAGAACATAAGCCAGCTTCAAAAAAGCTTGGCCACATGTAAGATGCAGGCATGTGCAGAAACAGAAATAGGACACAGAAATAAGCCAATTTCTGGCTTCAGCAGCTGGATCTTCTCTTCAGAACCTCTTCAGTTAGTAAATCAACTACACCATACAGGTGATCTTGAGAACTCAGTTCTGCACATTTCAATCTCAGCTAGAATTGGAACCCCTCACATTGACTGGTATTTGTGCAAATACAGTTAGGACTGAGGGGGTGGAGGTGTTTGTTCATCTCAAAATCCATGTTCATCATCAAGATTCAAATTATCTTACATGCAAAATCTTCTAAGGCTAAACTCTCAGGTGTAGTGGGGCTTTCACAATAAGCCCACCTGCCTTAAATTTCCTCCTGCTAGCTGTTCCCCCTGCTACATGTTTGAAACCTTTTGTTATCTTGAAATAAACAATGGGGAAAACCTCAGGATGCAGAATGAGCCCATGCCCCTTTTGCTTGTTTTGTGCATTATTTTATAAATTGACTCTTGCCTGTGAGTCTCACTTCACTTGCATAAATTCACGTTTTCAAAGAGCATGTGATTCAGTTAATGGTACTTATTAAAAAATATGAATAGAAGCATTAAAACTTGAAGTTTCCTCATAAAACACCCCCACTATCATACTGCCAACTTTGCTGTTATCTCCCTCAGTGCTGTGTTAACATTAATTATATACTTGGAGCTCTAATCACCAGCTGGATACATGTAAACCTTTTAATCCTTAGGAGCTACTTGCCTCTCCTAAATTAAAAACAAGCAGAATGTTGTAGCAGGGCTTTTTTTTACCTGTTTTCCATCAACTTCTGTCACTTCTTCCTGAATGACAATCAGCTGCAAATCAGAAGTGGATGCCAAAGGCCACTCGTGAACCATGATGCGAACGCTGACGGTTCCCAGGCGCTGCTGATCCGGTAAATTATCCAGGCTTCTGTTCTCCACTGTTAACACACAATGTCACGATTTTCAAAGAGAAACCACCTCAACCAGAAAGCAGTACCCAGCCATAGAGAAAACAGGTGCAACTCTGACATAGGTGCCTTTGCACATGCAGCACCTGAATGGAGAAGTCAGAGCACCAGTGGTGTCAAACCAGAGATGCCAGAACAGCGGTACAGAACAGAAATCTCTACTATGCTGATGTCCTTACCACTTCCAGTAACTGCTTTTACAACCAGTAGTAATCTGGGCAACAGTTAAAACAGGTGCCATGATTTTTTTACCAGTATATCACCAAATCAGACTCAGAGCAGGTCTCCTAACACAGCAGAGCTGTACAATCCCCTGACTCAGGGAGCCTGCAAACAATGTCGCATCTCTGCCTTTGAGGTTTGCATTTCAGCACTCTAAGCAGAGCTCTTTGTCTTGGTTATTGCTGCATTCTTATTTCACTTGTCCAAAGGAGTTCATAAGAGTAATGCCACAGCCTAGCCAGCCACCTGTGTAAACATCTTGGTTTGCACAACATTCCCCTTCCTCTGAATACAGAAACAAATATACTCTTTTCCAGGCACACTGCATCTACTGCTCAAGGTGAGTGGCAGTTCCCTCCTACATATTTTTCTGTCCCCCCCTCTGTTTTCATATGTGACTGGTGACACCTCAACCTCTCTTCCTACCTAAAAGCTTTCAGCTATTTCAACAACTTAATATTCTACAAGTACATCAAGAACTGCCTTTCTACCTTGGCTGTTTCTGTGTAGTCTTAGTATCCTTCTCCCAATTACCTCACCTCTACTTCAGGTGAGGGCATGCTAGAACTGAAGTCCTGGAGGAGCACAAGAGTGGAGGTGAGGGATCTCTCCAACATGCAGATACCAAGGGACAAGAACTGAGACCAAACCATCCCTGCTGCTATGCCACTGGTGCTCTGTGTGTGTCACTTGCAGTGCTGAGCCTGTCAGGTTATGTGGGATAATGCTGTGATCCCTGTCCTCATAAAGCTATTTTGCTTATTTAAAATATAGAGAAATACTTTTTGGCATAATTTAGTAATGTTTTGCATTGCAAAAATAAGTAGCAGAAGGAGAGAAAGTTCCCTACAGGTGTGAGGCAGGGCACTAACCTGGCTGCTGAATGTTTTCTGACTTGGAGCAACAAGCATGCATTAAAGGCCCAAAGCCTCTAAGATGCCAAGCAGCTGAGGCTCCCTTTGCTCCCAGCTCTTACCACGTGTCAGGCTGTTCAACCACCACTACAGTCACAGGAGTGACAGATACACTCCCAAAACTGACATCTGGGGGAACTTCAAGTGGAGATGAAGGTGGCAAGCATGACCTGACAACGATGTCTGAGTACGTGGTCTCTAATATTCAAAAACATGATTATTAAGGTCAAGTTTTGGTTTTATACACATTCAGAAGTATTTCTCCTCTCTATTAGCAAGCATCTTGATATTTCTTTAGCATTTTACAAGCACTACCTGAATCTGTTGTCAATAATTTAGTAAGTAAATAATGCAAACATTACATTACAGGTACCAGAGAGAGGTACTGTGCTGGGGACTCAGACCCAAACATAGAGATAGAGAGAGAGAGAATTCCAGGTTTTAGCTCCCAGGCCACATCAGTATTTTCCTCACTGTTTCAGACTCAAAACTAGTCACAGCAAGTGATACAACTCTGATTTGGGAAATCAATAGGAACTACAGAAGAGCACTCAGGAGCTCTCAGAAGTAGTCAATAAAACCCTATCTATTTTTCTGTAGTGAGTTATTTTGCAAGTGAATGGCATTTTGCCATGGTTTTTTACCAGAAAAAGAGAAATTGATTACTGCTCTCCCTCTCCAGAAAAGAAATAATGTCAAATTAATAATTGATCATGCTTGGGAAAGAAGGTTCAAGCAATGAGGTCATAGCTCAGAGAAGCAATTTGAAAAAGTGTTAGTAATGTGTAAGTGCCTGATGAGGAGACTGACTGCACCTGATCCATCAGAAGATCATTCTCAATACAACAGAAGCGTAAATCGAATAAGCATAATGGTCCTTGTTTCATTAATTATACACTATGCTCTGTGGATCTCAGAAAAAAATCCCAGTACTTTCTGGTTTTTCATGAAACACGTAGCATTGAATCAGTGGAACAAGACAATTTGAAGCCATTAACCATTGCAGGACCCCAGCAAAAGTGCAGTATTTGTGCTATAATATCCTATCCAGCAGAAATTTGCTTTTCCAATAGACACAGAAGTGATAGCATTAAAAGATCTTCCTAACAACAATTCATACTTTTGTTATTGAATCTCCTTCTGGATATATGCCAACCAGCCTAGGGACACAGCCATTAGCAGGGTGGAGTTGCATCCTTCTGTTTACATTGTCTAGCTTGTAGTGCAAAACATTCTTTTGAAAAGATGGGCAGTCTGGATTTCAGATTAGACCATTTACACACAAGCCTGTTAATGTGACTTGTGATAAAGGCAGTAAGATTTTTTGGATCCATTTTAATACCAAAATTGTCCTACCTTGAGAAATGTTTCTACAATGCTCAGGTTTGCAAAATACAGAACAGATAGCCATTATAAGCTTTGGTCACAAGACAACAGGGAAGCCAAATACCCTAGGGAAAGGAGGAAAAAAAAAAAGAAAAGAAAAGAGAATACTCACAGATTATTGTTTGACATGTTATGTGGGCCACCCCGCTTTTCATGGGAAAGTCATTTAGATAGACCTGGCCATTAACATAGGTGATATTAAAAAGAACCTGAAAGAAAGACAGACAGAATGAGTGCATGTTTCCTGCCCCTGTGCTGCAGTTCTGCTCTCAGAGGAACACACTTCATACTGACTGACTTCAGAATAAAAGATATATTTGCAGCTGCTGCAGACTTTGTTTTGCTGCATATTATTTCACTGAATAAATAGAAAAACCGAACAAACCTGTCCTTTGTGAAATTCTCCACTGGTGTTCAGCATCATAACACCAACTCTGATTGCTTCCTGGAAAAAAAACAGCGAGAAGAGGTGTAAGTTTGAGAAAACACATAAGCCACTGCAGGCAACTTTCATGTACTGTCCTGGCAGAATGACTATGTACTAATCCCAGAGTGCATTCCCAGGCTTTCTCTCCAGCAGACAGAGGAAAAAGGAATCTGCTTTCTTGTTTCATGTAAGGATTAGTCTGGTTTTTTCACCTCTCTTTTTAATAAAGAGGATTGATGAGAAAGAATGACATCTGCATCCCCCTAGCTATAATAATCATCATCATCATTTGTTTCACAAGGATATAATGGAAGTCTCTCATATTAGCTGAAAAGTAATAGACCACAAGAGGTAAAAATCAGATTGTCTGTAAATGTTTTTTTTAGCACTCCAGTTAGTCTTCAAAGTGAAGTTTAATACATGTTAGTCTGTAGTAAAGAATATTCAGTTTTGTCAGCAGTAATCCTGTTTCTTTGGTTTTGATTCCCAAATTATGCCACATGGGACACCTCAAATTCACAGATAATGGGGATTTGCTTCTTTCTTTCAAACCCTAATTACCATAAATCACTCATTCTGTCCTGTCATTTCTCCCTTGTAATTTCAGGGGCTGCTTTGTAAATGGGACCTTAAATCTCCCAGGTCTGTCCCTGAAAAAAACTACATAAAAAATCAAATCTCACTTGCACGTAGCCAAAAGTAATGACTGCCACACTGCTCTCCTTGGACACCTCTTCAAAAATAATGTTAAGCTCTGTATTTGCCTTGTGGGAGCCTTAAATCATTATAGCTTCATTTCATTAACACCTTTAACTTTTCATTAACCTTTAACATTAACTAACATGGCACTTAGTGCTATGGTCTAGTTAATCATGTGGTGGTCAGGCAAAGGCTGGACTTGATCTTAGAGGTCTTTTCCAACCCAAATGATTCTGTGATCCATTTCCTCTGGAAAATGTCTCCATGACTTCAGCATCTTCTTTAGCTTTGTAGTTGAGTCATGGTTTCACTTAAAAAGTGAGTCATGTCTCAATAAAAAGTTGAACATGCTCGGAATTTAAAATAAATAAAAATGTAAATACACAAAAAAGACTTTTCATTTAGCATTTTTACACAACACTAAATTTTCAGCCAGAAAATACATGAGATACACAGTACCTAGCATAATACAGCCCCAGTTCATGAACAGAAAGCTTCTAAAGTGTGACTATAATGTCAAATCCATTGAAACAATGGGTATTAGTGAGCATGCTCCAGCAGCCAGAACTGTCAAAAACTGAAAAACAACATCCAGGTCCGATTCAGCTGGAATCTGGCATCATGAGAAGAATGGTTTAAAATCTAACACTGATAACCTTTGGGTTGGAAGTGACTTGGAAATCCTTCAGACCCATTTGCTGTATCAGTAGGAAAACTCTCTGGCCACTGAGACCGAAGAGAAATCTTTTCCTCAATGCCCCTTCTATGAAGCAGGTTTTTATATTGACTTTTCTTCAAACCTTAAATCCTAGCTATTCAAAGGAAATGAAAATTATCAAATTAGTCAGACAACTGAAGTCTGTAACTGAAAATATAAACCAGATTAACAGTATAAACAGAGGATGTATTCTATCCTGTCTTCCTGTAATTTCCTCAAACCACTTATTTCCTTCTCATATTTTAAGAACTGTATATATTAATAATAAAATTAAAATCCACCAAACTTTTAGATCTTTTAGCTCTTAGCATTCAGAATTTATACTCTCAAAATCTTATACTCTCAGACTGTTTAACAGAGTAACAAAACGTTGTGTCATTACTTCCTAGATTTTTCTGTTTTCTGGGAATTCAAAGAGCACAAAAAATGGATTTTCCAGGCAGTCTTAATGGTCCTTCATTTCTTAAGCCACAAATTATATTTGATGTTCTTTTACACAGAAAGGATTTTGCAATCTCTTTTCAACATCTACAAAGGGACTCACTCAGATTACAAGAAAAAGGAAATGACTGATGAAAAATAGGAAAATCTCCTCCTACTTTTTTTTAAAAAATCAAATACTTTATTTGAAAGTGAAGGGCATGAAGGAAGCTAGATATGCTCAACAATTGACTGTTAAATGCACAAAGTGAGCTATACATGCAGTGATTCATTTCCTTCAAAACAGCAGTTAATTCTGTTGACACAGTATCCAAAAGCACTGTCATGAACTCCAGAACGTACTTAAAACTTGCACTTGAAGAGCACATTAAATGTTTAAGAAATGAAATATTTCAGTGGATCACTTCTGTGCTGTCAAAGGTACAAAAATCAGATCACAAGGTGCAGACAAATATGAGTTTAACCACTTGGTGACTTTGCCCCTGAAGGGGGGAGTGGCAGATCTCTCCTGCCCATCATCCTTCCCTCTCATCTATGCCAAATCAGCAAGGTAATTTAGCTCATTAAATCAGCACAAAAACTTTCCCTTTCTTTGCCAGACTATTCTTCTGTCAGTTGAAGAAGCAAGGAAGAACCAGACAAGGACAAGAGATCCAAGAACACAGCTGGGAGGGATAAGCCAGGCTCCTTGTTCTGATGGACACACATTGTCAGATTGCCTCTGCTGCAGGATCTGTCTGTCTTTGCAGCATCTCCTTGGGAAATGTCTGTCCTCACCATCATCTCAGGTGATGGTGACACATCTCCTTAATGGGACAGGTTCATAAAGCTCCTCAGTAACTCAGAGCAGTTATTAATATTCCCCTACAGCAGCTGTATCCTGACCCTTGCAATTTTGTGTTCACACACAACAGAGAACTCATACTGTTGCCATTCCTGTGACCAGTCTGTTCACATCCAGATCCAACAAATCCTACTGATATCTTCCCATATTCTGTACATCCACTCTACTCAGTTGTCATATGCTCTTGCTTTGCAATTTAGGAACAGGTTGTTCATTACTCTTCATATCTTCCCATGGAAAACAGCAGTGTTCCAGCTCAGTCTTTACCCTTCCTTGCAGGCGAGTTTCACACTGCTGTCTTCCCATGGCTTCCCACTGGTCTCTCCTGCAGTCACACACTCAAAATTCAATGGTCCCTGCTGTGGCAAATCTTCCTGACACTACACATACCCCATACCAAAATCTCAGGATGGCAAAAACCACATGCGATGAAAAGCTGGGCAGGAGCACTGGGGGAAAGGAAGCAGAGCACCATCCCAGCTAATCCACTTTCACCCCCAGCAGGGAACAGGTGATGCATGGCACTCCCCCTGTTATCACAAGCCTGATGGGTACCCCTTCAAAATCTGCATGTTGATAAGTGCTCGAGAGCCATATGCTGTTTGTGCCTCCTAAAGGGCAGGGAAACAGATGTGGCAGGCCAACAGCTCTTGTACCAGTCTTTCAGAATGAAATGCCAGGTCTGACAAGCCACACTTGTGTGAAAGTGCTCCAGTGAAAATTCAAATCCCCATCTTTCCAATCCTCGGACTGAAGACTCACACACTTACAGAACATTCTTTAATTTCAACAGAGGGATTTTTTTTTTATGTTACCATAATAAAATTCACGACTTGAGGGGGGAGGGGAAGAAGGTGTTTTATAGTGCTTTGCAGATATGTCTTGTGGTTATGTACTTTAGTACTAAGAAAGGTGAATAACCCCACATCCCTTATTTTGTAAAAGCATAGTAAGCCACTCCTGCAGTAACGAAGTCACTGAGAGCAGAACATGGGAACTCTGCAGAAATCCATACTATTGCACTGTCAGTTTCTGGAGGAGTCTCAGCTATGAGTGTAAAACTTGGTTCTGTAACTTATAATACACTTTTCAGTATTAACAATATCATGCAAGTTTCAGACAGGCCTGTAATTTAAAAGGTTCTGAATTCACTGGGATATTTGAAAAAGCAGTGCCTTGAGAGAGCCAGAATGAAAGGACAGCCTCAAGAAGCAATTCAAGTCCTTAAGAACTGGGGTGTGCTTTCAGCTTACCATTGACCCCATTCCACACTCCACAGCCCCTTATCCCCTGTGTGCTGGTAAATGCCTTCACAAAACTCCAATCTGCACTAAAAATGGCCCTATCATTCTTAATGCTTTTATAGGCTGTAAATGTCTCTCCTGAGTTTTCCTATGATTTTTCATCCCTGTTTTAGTGCTCCAGCAGTGATATTTACAGTGGCAATGGCCAGAGAACCTGCAAAGAAGACAGCACCCCTGCCAAAAATATAAGTCATTCTGTTCTAGGACAGCTAGGCAGCAGCACTAACAGTGTGATGACATATGTTACAGTGAACTAGTGAATTCTGTGAGCTTGGATCAGCAGAGGTAAGCAGGTAGTGATCATTTTCTAATCCTTTCCTCTTTCACTGTGTGCTGCAACAGAACCCAGGACTCTCAACTGGGGCAGTATAATTGCAGTAGCAGCAGGAAAACAAGAAGGGGAAAAGATGTCAGCAAAGAATATAAAGCATCTGGCATAAGTTAAAAGGGAATATTCATTAATTCTCAAAGACTAACGCCACACAAATCTACAGAGAACGTTTCACCTAATACTGCTTTTTTTATGAAAAAATGCTGTACAAGACAAAGCTGATGGGTCTAATCATGCAGGAGCTTCAAACAGATCTGATTATCTGATTAAAGAATCATGGAAAAACTTTTTCCACAGGCACTGAATACCTGATGGGGTGCACTGTACAGTTTCTCCCAGTACAGGGTGACTGTTCAGTCCTACACAGCTGCATCAGTCACACAAACCCCATCTACATTCAGCTGCTAGCAACCAGCCCACTTGAAGCACAGCTGTTCTCTACTGAGGCTCTCCAAACAAGGCTCTCTCTGCACTACAAGGCCTGTGGGAAGCAAAGTGGGCAGCACTGGGAACAGATGGCACAATGCCTTGCAAGATGGCCAGCTATACAGAGACTGGAAAGGCAGACAATCCCCTCACAGCACTACACAGGCACTGCTGATATCCTGTTTGTGACTGAAAAATGTAAAATCTGATGCAGGCTGCCAAACCAAAAGGTGAAAAATAGACAAAACTAATAACTTGTTTCTAATTTTGAGAAGAGATTGTGAGAAAAGAAGTGTCTGAATAGACAAACAAATCTACCATGCAAACTCAGACCACTTGAGCCCTGGCACTCACATGGACAACTGGCTCCAAACAGTGTAACTGTATATTGCAGTCCAGGGCTCTGTGATCCATGCTTCACATAATTCTTCCATAAGAATCAAAATAGAGCTGTGTGGCAGAGTCTTAACTGCAATCAGGCATAACTGAATTGAGAAGTAATCATGGTACAAGTTTGACATGACAAGGTAGGATTTACAAGTTTGCTGGACAATAATTAGTCCCTCACATTTGACAGAATTTTAGTACAAAACTTTCTCCATTGAGGTTTGGCATTATTAAACTGCATGACAGTAGTTAGGGTAAGATAACTATATCCAGCATTTGCTTAACTAGCTAAAGCTGAAATCTTTGTTACTATAATAATCTAACATTATGATTTTGCTTTACTTTGCTTTTCTGATCAACCACACTTACTTTCATTCCTTCCTTGTTTTACAATGCCTCTTATTACAAGATGGCTTATCCTTCCCTTTGCCCTATGTTTGTCACTAGAATGAACTGCCTCTGTATCCTCCCTATTAAACCAACTCATACTATGATATTTTATCATGATTTTTAAAGGTGAATACTCAGTTTCAAATCGTGGAGACACGGTTGCATCATGCTGCTTTAATTCAATCAAATATACATTGGAAGATGATGTCAGCTCTTTTAGGCCTGAAATTCACATGTGCCAGGCTGCTAATAGAGAAACTGGCATAAAGCGATGGAAGAAACATTTCAGCATGTTGCTATTAACAAGTTTCTTCTTTGATTAAAATACATTGTATTCACTGCACCAAGTGGTTGATGTAGTGACGATTTTCCTGCTGTTGTGGAATGACCCATCCACACAAAGGGTTCTTGCAGGCAACAAATAATATGAAAACAC
Source organism: Notiomystis cincta (assembly GCA_013398075.1). NCBI lineage: Eukaryota > Metazoa > Chordata > Aves > Passeriformes > Notiomystidae > Notiomystis > Notiomystis cincta. Next base: position 305,522 of record VZRX01008462.1, read on the forward strand.
TTTTTTTTCAGGCAACTGAACTGAACTAAAAGGAAAAAAAAAAGAAGTCTGGTAAGCAAGTATTTTATTTAGAAAGAACTCTGCCAGCCTAAATTATCGAGAGGTAAACAGAGTAAGCAAATAACATAGCATTAGCATTGCTTTTAGCCAGTTGCTATCAGCACATTAAAAAATACTCTAAAGCATAAAACCTTATTCCTGACCTTGCACCAGAAACATTACTTTAACATGAAGGTCAGCTGTCTTATTGCATCATTCCCTGTATTTTTTATTTAAAGAAAAATAAGCCCAAAACAACAATCCCCCAATTTTGTCTAAAATCAATCAATTTTTAGTCCAGTTTTGCATATTCTAGTTTTATGAGGAGAAATAAAAACCAAAACAGACATGCTAATGTTAAAAGAAAAAAGACCAGATTTCAAAACAGCTGTTCAAAGAAATTACAAGTATTGCACAACAGTTGAGACATTCACATTCCAGAGCTGAACAGAAGCATTTCAGCTTTACAAAATGCTATTCCAGTGTTTCAAGGTTTCTCCTCAGTCCTTCCACTATTGTTTCTGTAACACTATTGCCATCAGCAAAGAGGTAAACTTTAGCATCAGCTTTAACCCCGGCATGGAAGAGTTAATAAATGTGCCAGTGGAGTGCAGCCTGTGGGCTCACAGAGTCGCAGAGCACAGCTGAGGTGTCCAGCCAAAGCAAAGCTGACCACGTTGGTGCTGCCTGCTCCCAGCCAGTCAGCAGTGCCAGGACATCCCGAGGAAACAACACAGTTCTTCAACCCCACTGTCACTAAGCTCATGGCTTCTGAAGGCAACTGGACAGCATGGCATTCCCACTGTGCCTATTCCCACTGCCCAGGCGCTTCTGTTCCCAACAGGCCACCAAAAAACAGCTCAGTGTCAAAAGCACTGAGTCTTCTACTCAGAACTCTCTCAAGACACGTTGTTCCCTTTGCATCAAAATCAGATTTGTATGTACAAAACTAAATAGTGCAGGAGAAAACAGAAGTTTTTTTATTTAGCTAAGTTTGAGATTTAAAAAGAAAAAACCACTTAAGTAAAAATTTCTATGTCCCTTTTTTGACTCTTAAAAGAAATGTTCTGCATATATTTGGGCCACCAGACCCATACAAAGCTAAAAGAGTGCAGAGACTTCCAAACTAGCAAAACATGAGCTCACGAGACCACCTGAGCAGTACAGGACAAATGGACAAGCTCAACCCCACAAACAGCACAGCTGTGCCCATCAGGCACCACAGCACAGTTCCTGTGTCATCTCTGACCTGTTCTATCTCTGACCCCAATTTGCCTCGCGTGGCGCTGCCCCGGCACCCCTGTGCCCTGCTCACGCTTTCATATCCAAAGATAGCAGACACAAATGTGCCTCTGTGCCCTGTAAAACTGCCAGCAGTGACAAGTAATGCTACCAAGCTGAAGTTTCAGTGTGGAAGTGTGAGAGTCTCTGGGCAGAAAGTGAGCAAGAGCATAGGTCTGTATTACATTGTCACTTCACGTGCCTTTCGGAAAATTCAAGCCAGCACTCCCCTTCTCAGAGGGATAAGCAAAGTACCCAGAACTCAGCTCCCTCTGCTCTCCTTAGTGCACCTCACTTCAGGCATTCAGGCACTTTTACACGTGACTGAAGATCTACATCCCCATTTTGAAATCAGAGCTAAGGAGTTCTCTCTTCAAAAGTTCATAAAGAGAAGCAGAAACCAGGAAGTAAGGCCAGGAATGAATCCTGCTTCGCAACACAGGATGTGCCAGTGCAGGGCCTCTGTCAGCCTTTCTTGGAAATGTTTTATTTAAATTACACTAATAAATAAATAACTCTGGAGGGAAAAAAGACATAATAAATTTGGTCGGGTAACAGTAACTTCACTTTGGCTAGACAAGTTGACTACAAACCCCTCACAACTCTTCCCTCTCTGATCTTACACACTGGGTTCACAAGTATAACAATTTTAGAGGATGTATCTGATCATGATTTAAGTTCAGGTAAGTACTCAGGTCTTCTGTAATTCTAGAGGTCAGAGTTCCCCTGGTTCTGTGGCACATCTTTTTATTCCCACTGGAAAGATCTCCTAACTAGTACCCAAAATATTCCTTCCACTCTTTTAAAAAGCCACCAGATTTAAAACTGATGTCACCAAGGTACAGCATAGATACTGGAACAGAAAAACAGACAACACACTGTCCTGTGTATTTTATAGATACACATCAGTACATCAAAACCCTTTTCTTGGTTCGATTCACGAGTACACTACGCGCAGGTGTGGACCCAATGCACTGCGGACTTCTACGGCACTGAACCATGGAGATGTAGGCGGACAAGCCCGAAAATGCAACATAAACACATCTACATTGCACAGAAGTAACTCTCTCCCCTGGGACCTGTCAGATACGGCACAGCGAATCCTATGCAGAAGAAGCAGCAAAAGGAGAGGGGAAACCCTGTCGCCCCGCGGCAGGGTCCGGCTCACCCCTCTGAGGGAGAGGGNGGGGAGGCGGCGGGAGGGGGCCGGCCCTGCCCCGGCCCTGCCCCTGTCCCTGTCACTGTCCCTGCCCCTGCCCCTGGCCGGGCACGGGCACCGCCGCCAGGAGGTCCCGAGTTCGACGTTGCGGAGTAAGGAGTTGCTTTTACAGGAGCTCGTCACGCTTAACAGGCGCTTGCAGCCTTTGAAAGCACTAAGAGAGGTACCCGTGTAGGTAGTGTGAGTAATTGGAGCTCTCTGTGAAGGGGCCAGCTGTGTCGCGAGGCTCCGGGAGGGGCTGCTGTTGTCACCCGCTCTGCGTGCAGAGGGTCGTAGGGCCGGAGTTGCACGGGGCTGAGCGCCCAGCACCACGCTGCAGGAAAGGGGTCGGGAAAGCAAAAGCAGGCAGGGTACTCCAGGAGGGAGCAGAAAGAGCCATCGGAAAGGAGGAAAGACAAAGTTTTCAAGCGCTAGAGTCATCATCCTAAAGAAGAGAAGGCAGAGGTATACTTAGTAGTGGCAGTCAAAAGTATCAAAGTCCCAGGCAAAGACGAATAAAGCAAGCTGGACCACCAAGTCCTCAGTGGATTTGAAGATAACAAGTGTTTTATTTGCAACAAGAAAGATTGCCATTAGCTGTTAGCAAAAATCTTCCCAATGGTAAGCGTGGCAGATATATTAACACCTTGTCTAGGAGGTTTTAATACTGCAATAAATTCGCTGTCCTGTTGAAGCAATCTTTAGTCTGATTTTTACTGCTTTATGACTCCCGATTGGTTGATAGTGAACATAAATCATAAAACCCACAGAAACGTAATACTTTATATGAAGTTTGCATTCATGGGACACTGATAGAAACATCTGGCACAAGGGACAAGGCATTGGAAAATGGGGCCTAAGAGAGTCATATATTGTGAAGTATGTTTCACACACTTCCATGAAACCTTCAAATATTTAATCCCTGAACACATTTATCATCAGCACTTCCTACTGTTTTAGAGATCAGAAAAACCAAACCTGACTAATTACCTTTGTAATATCCACAGAAGTCAGTAACAGAAACAAGGATAAAAACTGACATCTTAATTTCCATGTCTCATCATTACCTGGTATACCTAATTTCTCTCATACCCGTCCTTAAGGTTTTTATTTTTTTAATTTTTTAATCTCTTGTGTTTGGTAAACTGAAAGCAGTAGGTAAAGGTTCTGCTCACTGTGCAGTCTGATGAGGCACAGAACTGCGAGGTGAGCGAGCTCCCCAGCTCGGTGTTTTGCTGCCTCTGGTGACGGCTGCAGGAGCTCGCTCAGGGATACGAGGGCTGTCAGAATGCAGCTCTTGTCAGTGCTTGCTGTCATTTGCATGTGCTGGTGGGAGGAAGTTTAAATTACCGAAATTCCTAACTATGAGTTGCATTCTCTGTAGTTCAGAGTGGGGGTTGCCTTCCAGCAGGAATAGGAGGAGAGTGCAGTGTTTTGTGTAATAGATGCATTACCTCAAATGTTTACAAAACGTACCAGAGGCACAATAATTAATGTTATCAGAGTACGTTGAAATGGAGGGAAGCAAAGGTCCCTGATCTGCAGAATTTATAGGTTCAGCAAAATTCAGGCTGGCTTCTGAGCTGACCTTGAGGAGTTTAGCATCTCATTGAAATGGAATAGTAGATGAATGCCTGTTCATTTTTTACTATCTCCATTTGCAAGTTGTAAACTACATATCAAGTAATGCTTTCCTTCTCTTTCTGTTTCCATTGTTCTTTCCTTTTTCTTCCCATTTTTCTACTCCCTTTTCCTTGATCCTCTCTCTTCTCTTTTTAGTCTCCTGGAACTTAATTAAAATTTCAAAAATTATGGACTAAAAGTGCTTTCAGGTGTTTCTGTTTTCTTCAAATTTCAAGGCTTTCATTAATCTCACAGCATAACAGATGTCATAACAGTTTTATTGAATGTAAATGGTAAAATTCCTTTCAATAACTAAATAACTCATGATCAGTTTCACAGGTGAGCTGTCCTTAGATGAAAGAGGAGCTACTCAGTGCTAGGAAAAGGTGGGAACAGGGCTTTCCCCTTGGGCTCAGCTGCAAGGCTCTTAGCTCCTCCAGTCTGCCAGTGAACATGTCCTGACATTTTAAACTGTTATTAGAATATGTAACATTTTAAAGTATATGGTATTGAGACTGACTACTGCTTGAGCTGCTGTGTGCCAGGAGTGCTGTATTTCATTGGGTTTATCTTCAAGTTGGAAGTGATGTCTTTGGCTTTTCTAAGTAATTGTGAAAAGCTGTTTTTCCTTTGAACCTTCATTACAGGCATGGGTTATTAGGAGGCAGAAGCCAGTGCAAAGAATAAGGAAATTAGGATTTAGTTTCTTTTATAACTACGAAGAGTGATAAAAGCCTGTCCTGTGTTAGTAGTATGTTTTGTTGCTGAAGTGCAATGTAAGAGTACTTAAAATAGCAAGTAAATAGTTAAGTTTTAGGCAGCACAGGCTTGCATGAGACTGATGTACCATTTACATCCCTCCTGAAGTTGCAGAATAATAAATGTAATGTGTGCTGTGCTGTAGTGCTTTCTTGTGTCGATAACTGCCATATGGATGGCTTAAAAGCAGCCTTGAATCAGTTCTGGGTTGACATGCAGGCTGGGAATGAGCTCACAAAAACAGCACAACCCTGCCAGCCACTCGATGACAGCACAAACAGCTTTGAGAACTAGCACAGTATGGAGGCAGCACACAGTGCCCTGCAGTGCAGACCTTGGCCCCAGGACCAGCCCACTGTGTCTCCAGGACCAGCATGCAGCAGTATAGCATCCAAAAGTAAATTCCCTGCTTGGCTGTTTGTAAAGGTGCTATTAGGTCTGCAAATACTTTTACTGTTTCTTAAAGAGGAGATCCTGCTCTCAGCTTTCCCCTTTCTCAACCTACACACACCTCTGCACTCCCAGCTCCTGCTCCCCCTTTCCCCTTGGCTGGTTCTATTTTACTCTACAGTGAGTCGATTCAGGTCACTAATCTAGCAGAAAACAAATTCAGCAATAAAAAAAAAATAGTTTTACAGCAGATTAGTGACTTGGACCAGCTCATTATGTGATGAGTACCAGAGCATGAGCTGGAAAGAGGTGAAGACAGTGGCCTGAAGCAGAAATTCTCTGTGCTGGGGAGCAGGATCCCTTGTTTTGAAGGCAACAAGCCTGTTTAGATGAGTTCAGCTGTAACACAAGCCCAAGAACACACTACAGCATCTACACTACAGGAAGGGGATAAATTCTGTGTGCTTGTCTGTCCTTTCAGAGGCAGAGGCAACCATGTTGCAACCATGTACTCAGTAAATACTGGGACCATTTTGAAACCCTCTAATTAGTATCTGTGAGGTGGACTGGGTAAAATAAGCACACAGCCCCTCAGTGTGCACCACACTCCAAAGCTGAGTGATCCACATCAAAACGTGTACTCTCCCACAGGAGGTTGTTCCTGGGGCAGTGTGGGTGTGTGTCTTTCATTTTCCACATCCCCTCCAGGACAGGCTCCCTGGCAGCCTGCTCACAGCATTGTCCACAGAATTGGATTCATTGCCTGATGTGCAACAAGCCAGTAATGACACACTCAAAAGAGGTGCCCTACTTTAATTGATAAAAGGTATGTCCTGCCTTGGAGCTGGAGATCAACTCTGAAAAGGGTGTGTCCTATTAAAAACATTATATTATTGTAAGTAAGCATCATCTGTTTTACTTGAAAGGTGGCCTGTTTAGGACTAGGCAGTCTCATAAAAAGCTCTTATTCATTGTATTCTAGTGCATGTAATTCTAATGAAGAGGCAACCAATCCATATCACCATCACCATCATCTCATTCCACAGGAGTGCAAATCCCCTTGGATAGGCAGGGAATAGGATAAAATCCTTTCCTTCTTTGTGAATCAGTCCAGTGACAGTCCTGCACTGTAGCTGTGACATCACAGCTGGTTTCTTTTCAGCTAGTGGGATTGAAATTGTTTTTTTGTATTCTCATGGAATGCATCTGAACACTTCCATGCATATCTAAGTAGAGAAAATGCTCATTTGGAAACAAAATTTAACATGAAAATAGATGTCAGCAGCTAAATTTAAATTTTTTGTATTTTGCAAACTAACTGTTGTGATACAGAGCACAGTAAGCAATTAAAGTTTATTTTCTGTAAAGAGGAATAATATTTTGTTTCTGATTTCACATGATTGTTGTGAAACTGCATATGTGAAAAGAATACAAAGTTGCTAAATGTAGATTTTTGTTAAGTGCGTACTTAATTTTCTGTAAAAATTGGTACTAAATAATAATAAACAAGTAGAATAATTGTCTTCAAAAAGCATATGAAATGTGGAAACGGGGTGCTCTGATGCTGCTAGAAAAAAATTGGGCACATAAATAGTTGGGACTGAAGGTAGAGCTTCTCTGCATGGGAACAGATTGTTTCTCCTTGTTCTGACCTTGTCACTCCTGCTGCACCTGAAATCTGTTCAGGGTCACAGAGCAGCAGTTACTGCTCACCTCGCTGTGACCTGTGCAGTCAAGAGCTGCCTTTCTCTGCAAGAGGAAACAGCTCTGAGAGAAGCACACGCTGCTGAGGCCACTGCTTATGTTGGGAAACAGCTTCCTCCCACCTCCTGTCGGTCTTTACCTTTTGGTTTGAGTACTGTCTGCTCCTGAGTGTTCTCATTTCCAAACTACTGGGAACTTGAGTGTCCACAGAGCAAAGTACTTAGCAGTAGACCTGGTTAGAAGCTTTTTAGATGGAAATCAGAGGAGATTTGTGTTCGTTTCTTTAGGAATCCTGCAGTCTTAGCAGAACGTGACAGCAGTCCCAGCAACAGAAAATCACAATGACTCTGGCAGTCTCCTGAGAAATGGGAAATGCAGGGTAGGGCCTGCTTTCCCAGACTCCAGCTAGAATCTTAATGGGAATCTACAAGAAGAAGGGATCATGTTGCAGAAGTCCCAGTGGTCTGGTAGCAGTGCCAGTGCTGCTCAGGCTCCACAGAGCCCTGGATGGAGGCACCAGGAGCAGTGTCAGTGCTGCCTGGTGTGCCTTTGGGGTGTGTATGAACAGGGGACTGGGAGCAGGGGACTGGGGGCTGGACACTAGGAGCTAGTATCTGGGATTTGGTGCTCATAGAAACAAGCACTGACAGAGACAGACCAGAAAGAATTAGAAAAGCATTATGTGCCTAAAAAAGATTCTTTATTTTGTGCAGTACAAAGAAATGGGAGTTACTTTGCTTTGAATGAAAGTACTGAAACTAAAAACTGAAGCAGATAAAATACATTTGTGTCGTAGTAGGAATATATCAGAGCAGTGAAAAATGATAGCTATTATGCTGCAGCATCCAAATAAATACTTACATATCTTTAAACTAATGCACTGCTGCCTTGATTTATGTTGTATCATTGGTAACTTAGTTTTCAGCAGTACAAGATACTACAACTGAAAATGCTGTCTTAGCCATCAGTCTTTTAGCCAGTAATTTCTTTATGTTTAAAGTGCATTGGGGTAGAAGTAACACTCTGTACCAAGCCAGCTCTCCAAAACCCCAGCAAAATCTGTCAGTCTCTTTTTTTTTTTGCTTCCAAAAGAATGACTTTGATCCATTTTGTTAATTACATTGACCTTTGGTTGTGTATAGTAATACTGTAAACAGTGGGCCCAGTTCACAAAGTAGCATGAGCTCATTGTATTAAAGTCATAAGAAAGTACTGTTTAAAGGAAAAAGAAAAGAAAAAGATTGCTACACTGTCATCCTGCAGCACCAAACACAATGGCTGCTCAGGATTGGCCGTCTTCAATTACAGCACTGTTTTTCAGCTGGAATCAGGACAGGTCATCTGTTTCCCTAGTAAGTGTAGATGATTTCCAAAGGTACCAAAGCAGACTGACATAGTGGTTTGCAGCAGAGTCAATAGCCCCATTTACTGATTATGGGATGCTTTTTTAATAAATAAACATTAATCACCCAGGTATTGCTGTGAACCAAGCCCATTGTCCAAAGGAAGCACATTTCTTGCCTAATTGAAAGTCTTTACATGAGAATATGTTTTTATAATGGATTTGAATAGCTGGTGTGCAACTTACTAAAATCATGTGTCTTCCTGCTCACACTTTGTACCAACATAAAAAATGAAAAAACATGCAGTAATATGTAGAACCATTTAGAAAATAATGTGTAAAAAAAAAAAGGTAGATGTTTCCTAGTGCTGTGCTGGGACATCTTGCTTCCCTTGGTGGGGAGGAAGATAAAGGTGTTAGTGATGTAATGGCTTCCCTCTCTTGCAAGTGTTCAAAGAAAATCAACAGATACTTTCACAGGTGCATTTTGGGGGAAATGTGGTCTTATTTTGCATTCACAGTCTTCTCCCAAACTGTAGTGAGTAAAGACTGTATAAGACTTCTGTTCTAAGTCATGGGGCTGGTATTTTTCAAGGCAAAGTCAATGAGTGCCTCCTAAGATCATGTTGGGAAGGAACATCTTAATTGAAGTGTTTGTGCAGTATGTATGCATGTGTCATGATTGTCAGCCAGGCTTTCCAGGACAGAGTTTGCAGTGGCTGCAGTTGTTAATGCTGCTGAGCTGTCCTTTTCTCTTGGTCTGGAAGTGATGAGCTTTAGCCACAGCACAAGCTTCAAGCTCCCCCCTGTGGCACCACAAATTTTATTGTGTGGAGGAGACACTGCTTTGAGGGATTCATAAGCAAGAGCTCTGAACTTTGGAAAAATACTTGAGCCTATGTTGGAATGATTTGGATATAGCTCATCCTCCTGAGTAGACCTCTGCATCAGGGCAGGTAAGCCCAGGGGTTTGCTTGTGTAGCTGGGTCTAGCTTAAGTTCTTTTGAGTAGAGGTGAGGGCCTGGGGGAGCCATGAGTGAAGGAGGATGTGCCACATCATTATTTAATTATATTTTCTTTTTAAACAGTAAAGTCTTATAGACCTGCAAGCTCTAATTTGATTTCCTCTGCCGTGATTGTATCCACTGGATACAATCCAATGTTTAGCTTCCCCACAAAAGTGCAAACAAAACCAGGTCACTCATCTTTCCCAGCCCTTGTCCTGTTATAAATATTCTGAATAGTGCACTTTGTGTTCAGCTGCGTCTAAGAGAAAAGTAATTTACTGGCCATACATAGACACTCACCTGATCATCACTACTTGCTGCCTTCTCCCAATAAAAGAGAAGCAGTTCCTGGGCTGAGAGATGGCAGTCATCCTGTGTGAAGAGAAATGTGTGTCATTTGATATTTTCTTTTGCTGTGTGAGGGTAGCACAGGTTGTAAGACATTTTATGTTCTGTTTCCCAGCATCTTCTCTTGACAGCAGTGGATGTGGAACACTGAAAGTCAGATTATGGGTAGAAGTAACATATAATGATCCAAACCATGGTCTTCCTATGCAAGATATGGTGGCCAGCTATTTCCATTTGTGCTGACAGATCTTCATGCCTCATTCCACATGGAAAGTAGACTTGACTATTATAGATCATTAGAGCATTTCCCTTAAAGAAAGGAATTTTCAGTTGTTCTCCAATAGGACTAATAGATGAAAGTGTTATTCTTATAATCCTTATTCTTGGTATTGGTGAGTAACTTTAAAATTTCTGAAACAACATTATTAGATGACTTTACAATAAGAGAACAGGATTTTGCTGTCCTTCCATTTGGCTCTTCCTGTGCAACCTCTTTCACTGGGGTTATTTTGAAACATTTCTCATCTCTAGTTCCATCAGGACTAGAACAGTGTCTTGTTAAGTTTGAGCTGGTATTAAAATTGCACCAAAAGGAGCTGGAACTCTCTTCCATCTTTATTAATGGCCATGCTTAAATTACAGATTGTGTTTCTGTAGCCTGCCTTACTTCAGAGACACTTGTCACTGTGGCTAACAGTAGTTGCTGTTGTTTAGATGGGAAAAAAATTGATGTAATTTTGGCTTGATGTGGTATCTCTAGGTTGGGTTTTAACATCTGTGCCTGAGGTTCTTCAGTAACTTTAAGAGATTTCAGAAATGGATGCTTTGTCCTCTTGGTTAGCACGAGTTAGTGAGAAGCCTCTGTGCAGAAGGTGCTTTTCAGCTGAGAAGCACCCACTTGGGCCATCTCCCTCTTTCTTCGTGCTCTTTCACAACTACCTAGAGTCATCCCATGACTCAGCCTGTCATTACAATGGGACTGGTTTTGATTTCAGTGTGCTCACTGCCACTGCTGAGAAGAGAGAGAAAACTGCTTAAAACATGACGTTTATTTCATAGCATGACAGTTTATATCAAGTGAAGAAAATTAAATCCAGCATGAAAAATCTACTTGAAATACAACACTATGATGCCTTTTAAAATTATTTTGTCGACACTTTGTTGAAGATCAGTGCATTATCCTGAAGAATAAGGCATTTTCTGTTTTAATAGTATTGTCTTGAAAACCTTGTTTTAACTTGACTCGGAGTGTTGTCTCTCCCTGCACTTTGGTCATTCACCAGAAGGTGGGGCTTAAGGTATTGTTAGTGAACTAGAACTGAAGGAATTTCACACAGTCCTTTGGATTGGAGTTTGAAATGTGTATTCTCTCCTCCCTGTTTTGCAGAGGAAATCCTGGATCAACATAAGAACTCCTCAGGCCATAACACCTCACACTCAGGAATCTTTCTGGTCCCAGACTGTCTGGTACCAGCACAATCTAATTAAGCCGAAATATCTATCAACTAAGACATATCAAAGAACATTGTACCAAAGGTGAGAATTATTGTGCCCCTGGAGAGAGGAGATGCTAGTGATGTTCTTTGGGATTACTGGGAAACTAATGAACGGGAGAGAGAGGAGCGTTTGCCTCATGTTTCTGCTGCAGTCCCAGCAGGCACCACTGTCACAGAATGATAGAACAGTTTGGGTTGGAAGGGTCCTTAAAGGTCACCTAGTTCTAGCCCCTGTGCCATAGGCAGGGACACCTTAACTAGACCAGGCTTCTCAAAGCCCTGTCCAGCCTGGCCTTGACTTGTGTCCCCATGGGCCAGAAGCCAGTCAGCTTGATTCCCTTGTGGGGATTTGCAGTGCTGGGCTCCACACACCTCTGGGCAGTCTTAGGCTCATGCAAGCTCTCAGGGAAGACTCCCTCTGGCACCAAAGCACTGCTGCCTTGATGTGGAGTTGTCAGCTGCAATCATTACACTGCAGTAGCAGGAAGCCTTGTGGACAGCAGGGACCCAAACCCCACAGTGCCTTGGGGACGAGTGTCTCAGATGCTGAACCTGAACCAGTTCTCTGTGAGGCTGTGACAGAGCAGCAGGGGTGCCTAAGGGTGTCTGCAGTGACATGTGTTACTAGGATGCTGCACACTATTGGGCTGCATGGAAAGAAGCATTCTCATGGCTTTCTGCTTATATACACAAGTTGATTAAGTCCGGTCTGGATCATGCTAGGTCACATTCGGTAGGTAACTGGAAGCTGGATAGATTTGTCTAGCTGCTTTATGGATGTACTCAGGATTAAGACTTCATACTGAACAGTACTTGACTAAAAATGTAGCATCTCCCTTGTCTTTCCTCAGCTCTGGTTTGGGAGGAAGGATAGCTGCCTTCTCTGCATGATGCAGGGAGTGTTTGACTCAGAGTGGCCCTTGTTTATGCTCTTTTATGGGTCAGAAAGATGCAGTTTGGGTTCAATTATCTTTGGTGGAAGTCCCTGTAGATCCTTTTCCTGGAGGATGTGGATGGGATGAGATTTTGAGCCCTTGCCCTTATGTGAGCTTTCTGCTGAAGCTGTTTGACCAGAGTAGCTGCTGTCTGTAGTGGCAACTCACATTACTGTGCCAAAAATGTCTTTTTTTGGTGAAACCAAAGTTCCATTTAGATTCTCTCTTTGCCAGTGTCCTGTCTTTGGGAATGGCCAGAGGCTGATGCCTAGGGAAGAGGATAAGAATAGAGCAAATGTATAGCAATTGTTCCCTACAGTACTCCTCTGATCAGCAGTGATTTCCAGCTGAGGGATTCACTGAACTAGAGATGATGCTTTTATGTTCAGTTGCCCTTTTAGAGACTTGGAACAATTCTAGTGGGCAGTTTTCCCTGTTTGTCCTAAGGCTAAATTCCCACCACCTCACCTGAGAAGCTGTAATGGACCCATTGGAAATCATTTCAGTGTTGAATGTAACAGATTCCCTTGGTTAGCCATCTAGGTGCTGAAAACCCTGGTCAGTGAAGATCCAGTTCTTTCAGTTTTACACCATTCCAGTGAATGGTACAAAATCATTTGCTCAGCATAGCAAAACCCAAGAGGAGTGGCAAAAATTTTGATCTATTGAATCAGAATAAGTGGTTCAGGGTCCTCATGAAAAAGTAATGAAAAATAATTATCTGCCTATTTTATTTCAAAACAATAGCCTTATCTCTGTTTCAATTATGTGTCCTTTTTGAACAGTGAAGATAAGTTCTGATGTGTATTCAAAACATTCCTCTCTTTCATATCCTGAAAAGCAATCAATAGGCTCAAAGCACTACTGGCACCTAGCAGAAGCTAACCACAACTAAGAGTGAGGTTAACAGGGCAAACTCACTTGCTCAGGAAGTTTTTGAGACAAATCTGAACACAGTGTTCCTGTCTGGCAATAAAGAATAAATCAAGTGTTTTTCTTAGCTCTTAAAATGCATTTAAATGCCAGCATTCTCATGGGGAAAATTGGTTTCTGAAAAGAATTTGCATCAAAATTATCTTTGTACCCACTTCTTTAGAAAAAGAGATGATTGTCATTTATTTTCGTAATCACTGTGCCAAGTATTCCAAGTATGAGGAAGTATTGAATTCTGCATCCAGCTTGCAGCAGCAGATTTGCTGCAGACAGCCTTGTCTCCCAGAAAATTGATGGCTGTTCCCCTTGCAATGTGGCTTGGATGGGGTGCTGCCACCCATCTTAGCCCTCATTCTGAGCCACACCAGCCATAGACCTTGTTCATTCTGGTGCTGCCAGAGTCCAACAGGAGGGGAGGTCTGGTTCTTCTGGGTTTCGTACAGGAGAAAAGAATTAACCCTGCCAAGAAGTGCCTACAGGCAGGAAAAGGAAAGACATACAAGAGCAAAGCACCAGAGACTGCTGAGAAATGACCATGATGTGGTGAGGGTTTTTCAAGGGCCTGTGGAGGTAATCTAGATTACCTGGAAGTATAAATGCAAAGGGAATTAGTTAAGTTTCTTGTCTGTCTGCACAGGTGTTCTCGTTCAAAGTGAAGATGACCTGGTTGGTGCCATTAAACCAGTTTTGCTTCACACTTTTCATGAGTTCTGCTGGATTTTTTTGTTTTCCATTGTAGACAGATCACGGTACCATTCTCTTTTCCAAGCTGGGGCTGGAGGAAGGAAGGACAGAAGGAAGGGAAACTGTTCTTCTTAGGGTCAGAAATGAGAGAATTGAGTACCTTGTTAAAGAGATAAGGCTTGAGCAGAGATCAGCCCTTCAGAGCAATTTGTCTCTTGCAGAAAATCTCCATGGGAGAAAGCAAGGCAACGTCAATGACATCAATGACTCAACGAGAGAGGCTGAGAATGGTCACCTAAGGAAAGTCTGAACGGTAAAAAGAGAAGCCTTTGATGAGGTAGAGCCAGTGGGTGCTAGGAAGCAAGAGGACAAAAATAGAGAAGTAAGAAAATGATTGAGAGTAATGTTCTGAAGGAAGTGGGTGCAAGAGAGGACCAAACAGGAAAGGAGAAAGGGTGATGAAAGGATGTAAGAAGAAATGACAGATTTTAGAGAGGCTGAGGAAGGTAAGAAAGCTGAGACAGAGAAACAGTCATATCCAGAGGAGGGAGGGAAAGATGATATCCAGGAAAAGGGCAGAGGGGATTTAGAGGAAACTGGTATTGACCAGTCAAACACAGAGACCAGTGCCAAAGCAGATATCAACATCACAGCCAAGCAGACCAGTGAGGGTCTGCCAGTCCATGGCAAAGGTAAGATCCATTTCAGTGGATTAATTTCTACATGAAATACAGACCACAGCTGCAGGGCAAACCAATGAAAGAAAGATGCCAAGTAACCAGACAGACACCAGTGTGGAGGTGAGAGTGAGGCTGTGGTTGAAAGGTAATGATGTGAGGGAAAGGTGAACTCCAAGGGAGGTAATCCAGGAGTTATCATGGCACAAAAGTGTCAGGATGGGGCATGTAGAGAAGTTGGATGAAGTGGTCATGATGGGAAGAGGGTGAGAAAGAGCAAGAAGGTGCTGGAATTTTTAATAATGAGAAGAAAAGCCCAGAAACCTCTCTCAACTTTTTTTTCCTGGAATAATTAATTGCTAAGAAAAAAGTGGGAAAGAAAAGGAAGGAGTAAGATGACCACAGGAATGAAGAAAGGGTGAGATGCTATTTGAGGATGGGGAGTTAAAAGTTAATATAAAAGGGAGGAAATATGATTGGGCAAAGGAAAACTGAGGGAAGACAAAACAATAGTGCTGGAGAGGACAGGGAGGCAGGTGTAGTTGGAAAAGACCTTTTAAAAATGCTTCTAGGACTCCAGGGTTCTTGCAATTCTGAACAGAAGGGGAGGAAAGTGCAGGTCCCTCTGACTCAGAGGTGACTCTGGCAGTTGCAGTGTGCTCAAACCATGACTAGCTCTTCCTCTGACAGGCTGAGTTCCCTCTCTCTCTGTGGCACCTGAATCCCAACAGCCCATAATCCACAGTCCCATGCCAGGTATCTCAAATAAAAGTCCCTTGTCCCTGAAGTAAAGAAAGAACTTCATCAATGCAAAACTTAATGACAGAACACCTTGAATGACACAAATACCACAGAAGAGCTTTGCCCTGTGCTTTTCCCTGTGCCTCCATCTCAGGGAAACCTTCAGGTGACAAGTCCTAAGGGCCAAATATCAACAGCGCCTGCTGCTGAGCTCAGGAGCAGGAGCTGGTGGCTCTTGTAGGGTGGCAGCCAGGGCTGCACATGGATCTGGCCTTCTTCATGGCCCTGGTGACAGGAAGAAATTAGGCACAACACTTCAATGTTCTGAGGATCAGCTTGTGCAATGGCAGCATTGTTTCCCATCACCAGGCTGACATGAGGATTTAGGCAATGGAGCTGCTCAGCAGGAGGGCCCTTTCTGAAGAAGAAGAAGAGGAAGCACAAACATCTCAGTGCTACTGGAGGCTTGTTTGGAGTGTGTGAGGAACCTGTGGGGCTCTGGCTAATTCCTGTAGGCAAAATGAGCAGGAGAGAGGATGCCTTGGCCAGAATTCCCCTTTAAAGATAGCCTTAAATAGCCTGCTCTGTGCATGGGCCAGAGTATTTAACAGGTCTGAGTGGTACTTTATGCTCATCAAGCAGCATTTTGTAAAGCTCTTTGAGAAACCCTGACTTGAAAATATATGTAACATTGCGGGGGAGGGGGATGGTGGATAGTATTTTGGGGAAGATTTCTTGACCTCCAGAAAGTTAATTTATTCTTCTTTTCCCTTTAATTAATGAAAAGTCATGTCTGCCCCACACTTTTTCAATTTTCTGTTTAAGATCTGTAACCACAAATAACTCCAAATATTTTAAGTCTATGTGAGTCACCTTAAGGTTGAAAATCCTTTATCTTTCTTCCAAATATCACTAGATACACCCACAATTAATTTCAGGTCTTAAATACCAAAGATTCAAAGTCACCTAACTCTGCAGATCACCATCTGCACTTTACCATGTTTTCAGGGTGCTGTTACTGAGGGATAACATGACCTCAACACTGTGACTGACAGTAAATTCAGAGGGTCATGCTGTGTAGCAACTGGAAGAATTAGTCTTGACTAGTGAGATGCCTCTCTGCCTTGTAGCTGTCAAAATCAAACACTAGCTTGAAATTCATTGCACTGGGTGCCTGCCAGAAAATGCAGTGTGATGCAGTTTATTTGAATTCCAAGCATCCTGAGTAGGGCTGAAGCTGGAGTAAACAATGTCCCAAAAAAACCCACTGTGAGAGCAAAGCAGTTGTAGTCATTAAGGAAACAGTGAGCCCAAGCCATAGATCAATCCTAGTTCTTTTCTTGCCAAACAGAGCCATAACAATAGCCCTCTCTTTTAACAGAAGGATCTCAGAGAACAAATATCATTTACTGCTGTAAAGTTAGAGTTGTCTTCTTACTCCAAAGTTTTCATGAACATGAGTTTCATGGAGGTGCCTATCAGGAATGGGCTGTCACTTGATCCTAGTGGGGCAGGGGGAGTGTTAGGGCAAACAAGCTTGGAAAACTTTGTATATCAGTGGAGTTTATAATGGGCCCAGCTGACATTTATTAGTTGGGTGATGAATGATCTGTGGCTCTCAAATTCACAAAGTACATCCTCTCACAATCCTGTCACTGCTGAGCTGGGTGAGAGCTGTTTCCTCACAGGACCAGAGCTCCCCATCCCTGTCCCTGTCCCTGTCACCCTCTCTGGGCCAGCAGCACCCAAGTGTCCCTGCAATCGCTGCTCTGAGCTGATGGCCATGGTCTCATCAGGCAAAGAGGACCAATGAGTGAGGGTAGCCCCTCCTCAACTATGTCCTCAGTGCTCCTAGTTTCTGCCAGAGTAGCTGACTGCTGTAGGAGTTAAGAAGAGGAGAGTGAAAATGGGGGTCTAGATGTCCTAAATTCTCCATCACCTACATAGGCTGTGCTGCAGGGCCTGTCCATGCAACTCAGATGGCCTCTACCCCTTGGAGTTGTCACAAAAATCTGGGTTTTTTTAGCAAAATGGCAAAGGTCAGGGGTTTGTGTAGAGCCTCAAACTCACCAAGTCTTTACTGGAAGCTTTTTTTTTCCCCTGTGTCTCAAAGTTGCCACTATTTGCAGTGTGGAGGTACAAGCACTGTGCAGGAATGGCAGTTTAGAATCACTCCATGTGCCTTTCCAGTTCAGTGCTCTTCCACTGTGGAGGGCTCAGTACAGAGGGATGAGACACATTTTTTCCTCTTTTAGAAGCAGCCACAATTGTGTGGGAAGACCCCATGGTTAAGAGTGGCCAAGCTGACACACCTTTTATTAGACTGCTGCTTGCCATGAGGAAGCTTTCAGGACTCGACACTTCATTGTGCTGACTGAGCTTTAGCAGCTGAAATGGTCTTGAACGTGGACAGGCAGTGTTGTATCTCTGATGGCGCCCATCATCAAAGCTTGGGTCAGTCAGTCTCTCTCCTGACAGTTCCCAGGGTGTGAATATCAATGTCCAGGCATCACACTGGCAGAGATCCCATACCACTGGGGATTGTGTGCTTCAGGCAGTCAACAGCACCCAGGTTTGACATGCTTCATGGCTTTCTTCATTTACCCACATTGCTTCTCATTGGGTTGTCATTTCCAAAGCTGGACTTGGATTTTGTGACACCAGGCAGGAACACAGGGAACTTGTTCTTGAGGCTTTAAATATAAATTTTGTATAGACTTTCATAAGTAGCACTTATATTCTGCTATTTTAATGCTGACTAGTTGCAGTGTTGAAAGGTGTTTGGCAAGGCAGCAATGGCTGAGTTATATCAACTCAGTCTCACCAAGAGATGAGGAATAGGGGATCATGACATGGCATTATTACATCCACTGTTCTGACAAAACTGCATGGTAGAATAACACACTCGAAGGAAAATATTCATTTGCTCCAGAAGCTGAAGCAGTTTAATGGAGAGGAGCAGCATAACTGCCACCCTGTATTGTGGAACATGACAAGGAGTGGGAGAATTACAGGCGTGGCTTCTGTGAGAAGCCGCTAGAAGCTTTCCCATGTGTGATAGAGCCAATGCCAGCCAGTTCCAGAACAGATCTGCCAGTGGCCAAGGTTGAACCCATGAGTGACAGCGGCAGCACCACTGGGATAACTTGTTTAAGAAGGGGAAAAAATTGCACAACAGCAGCTTCAGCTGGAGAAATGAAAATATGTGAGAGAAACAGTTCTGCAGGCACCCAGGTCAGTGAAGGAGCAGAGGAGAAGGTGCTCCAGGTACGCGAGCAGAGATTCTCCTGAAGCCTTGGTGCAGACCATGGTGAGGCTGCTGTCCCCCTGCAGTCCATGGAGGTGCACAGTGGAGCAGAGAGCTGGCTGCAGACCATGAGGGACCCCATGCCAGAGCAGAATGCTCTGAGGGAGGCTGTGACCCCTTGGGAAGTGTGTGCTAGAGTAGGCTCCTGGAAGGAACTGTGGACCCATGGAGAGAGAGACCCCACACTGGAGCAGAGGAAGAGTGTGAGGAGTCCTCTTAAAGAGGAAGGAGCAGCAGAGAGAATGTGCTGAACTGACCACAGCCCCATTTCCCATGTCCTTGTGCTGCAGTGGGGGAGGAGGTAGAGGAAATCTGAGTAAAGTAAGCTGGTGAAGAAGACAGGGGTACAGGCGAGGTGCTTTGGTTTTATTTCTCATTACCCTACTCTGATGTGATTTGTAATAAATAAATTAATTTTCCCAAGTCAAGCCTATTTTCCCATGACTGTAATTGTTGAGTGATCTCTCCCTGCTCTCATCTCAATCCATGAACCTTTTGCTATATTTTCACTCCCCTGTCCAGCTGAGGAGGGGAGTGATAGAGTGGCTCTGTTGGGCACCTGGCATCCAGGAGGAGCTGCTAAAATGGAGCTCAACAGAGGTAGTGCTGGGCACTTTGTCCATAAAAGTCATAGAATCACAGAATCATTTAGTTTAGGAAAGACCCTTAAGTTCATTGAGTTCAACCAAAGCCAAAACACTGACATTGCTACAGAAGAATGGCATGGAAAATACATGTTTTCAGACATAACATAAGAAAAAAGGCATGCCAGCTCTACAGCTGCCTAAAAAACTTTAGTTACTCCTTGTTTGTTTGCAGGCATTCTTTAATGACATAATCTCTTCTTCTTTAGTTTTTGTTTAAATGAGTCTACCAGATGGGCACACAAGAATTCAGATTCCACTGACACTCATCTGGCAATTTCATTTAACTTAAGCAGCTTTTCATTTTCTTCTGGAAGTTTTGGGGTTTTTTTTGAATCTCTACCCAGAAGCTGAATTGGATAAATACACCACATATCTTCAACAACACGTGCCTGAACCATTTTGTTATTAAAAAACCAGAAATCTTTGTTTTGGTTTAAGTGGGAGGGTTACCAAAACATATAAATATAAATAATTAACAAACACATTAAAGAAACTGTTCCCAGGCAAGTAAACCAGAAGAAAAGGCAAAATTCAGCAAATAAATTATTGGCTACTTGTGATTAGCCCATAACAAGTATATCTTCTATGCTATCTTCTTTTTTAAAAATGAGCATTTATTTTACATGATGCAGCTATTTGTGCTTCTACCAACCTATAGCTCACATTGAAATAGGGCAAACTGCAAGGAAAAGGAGTGGTTATCAGGTGCACATAGTTTTACATTGCTAGAAGGTATTTCCTGGCTCTCTTTCAGTCCCTTTTCTCTCTGTTAGTGGCCTTCAACAGAATTGTACACTTTAAAAGAATTACATGATTAACATGCTTAAAACTCTTCCTGTTCATCTTGGAGTAAAACAGACACTTAGGCTTATCCATATAAATATTCCTTGCATTTTGTGCAGGTTTAGTGTTAAACAGATGCTAAACATTTACAAGACAAGGGTCTTAGATGGTTTCAACAAAATTGTGTGGAACGATGGTTGCCGTTAGAGAAAGTGGTCAGAAACTTTCTTGGCATAGTTTAATATAGCATTGCTCCTTTCTTGTGCATAAATAAAGCAAATGTCACTGGAATTTAGTAAAAGGCTGCTATGTTTTCACTTGGATCTGAAGCTGTGATTGCAGATGGTGTAGAAGACACTCCAGAGCACATGTGGCTTTAGCTGTCAGGTGCTGAACCATGCCTGCCACATCCATACCTGGGCTGGTGCTGGGGCTGAATCCTGCTTGCTTGTATCCAAGTGAGCTTCAACCAGTGCTGTAGAGAATTACAGAGGAGAGAAACTCTCTGCACAGAGCCCTTGAAATTGCTTATAAGCATCTGGACAATTTGGCTCACTAAAATTCTTCCTTTATATGTCTCTGTCTGCCTGTCTCTTATATTTTTAAACCTGCCCTTATAAACTGTTGGGAATACCTTGGGAGTACCATTTCTATCTCACAGCCTACAGCTATCTTTCCTTTGCATCAATGACAAACATTCTAGAAGTCAAGAGTCAGTAAGTTTGTTTGCCAAATGCAAAAAGCTGTTCCATTATCTGGTATAAATAAAAGAGCTCCAAAGAGGATGAAAGGAGGCGAGGTAAGAATCTCTGCTAGATTATGCTAGCTGAGGACCTGCTTCAATGAGTTTTCTAGAAATCCTGGAAATAAACTGTTGGGGCATTGCATCTTCTCTGCTCAGGATTTTCCAGCACATAGTGATTATTTGTCTGGCTTCATGTGGCTTCAAGAGAAGCATTTGCATAAACAAGAGAGAAAGAATCAGCAATCCCAAATATATCTTGTCTTGGTTTAAGCTATAATTTAATCTTAAATGTTACACTAATATCAACTGGGATAATTACAGAAAATTCCTTTCCTGCAAAGAAACAAATTCCACATTGCCATAGGAACAAGTCCATATTCATTGCAGTATGGCATCTTTATTGTTTCCTGAGTAATCCACATTCTCAATGGAATTCTGTCTTTCAAATGAGAAATCTCCCAAGACTGCACAGCCCATACAGGTGAGCATGGTGGATAGTTTCATCCAGATAGATGGCTGCACCTCTGCATGTTCAACCCTCTGCTCCCCTGGATGCACTTGTATAGAGCAAGCAATGAAGAAACCACTGAGGAGAATAAAAACTCTTCCAGATTGGTGTACTCTGCAAAGATTCACCCTTTCCAATACACCTATACACCATTTTGCCTCCAGTTGGTAAGTGCCGTGTTTTTTTTTCCTTTTCAGAGCTATGATTTAAAAAGCAGCAAGTGGACTTGAGCCTGCTGAGCAATGTCAGCTCCCTTGGGGAGTCCCTCTGCCACCCAGGACCAGCTGGAGGATGAGGGAGGCTGTGTGAGTGCTGGAGGGGCATCCTGAGACCATTCCTCCTGCTTTGCCAGGTATCATTTTCTCCTAGGGCAAGCTCAGGCGTCCTTGTAAGGGAGTACTGGCACAGTCACATTGTTCCACTAACTACATCCACTGCAATTCCCAAATGCCCACCATGTACAATGATACCTTTCTCACACAGAACAGCTCTTGCTGCAGGTAGCAGGCAGGATTTGGATTTTTGTGATTCTGAGATCCCTGACTAACAGATACTCTTTACCCAGGTTTACTTGCTAAAACTTTTGACCCAAGTACCCATATCTCTGTGTGGTTGTTTTGTTTTTTTTTCTCTAGCTGTGGTGCTCTGCTAGTGAAGTGTACTTTCAGAAACAGCTGGTGTCCCACATGAGAATTGCATGTGTTTAACCAGTCAGTGTTCAAGTCAGTCCTTGATTCATAATCCAGAAAAGGCCTTCCAAAGTTGCACTTTGGCATTCCATTCCTCACTATATGACTGATGCTACTGCACTGTGAACCACATCCTCGAGAATGCCACTTAGGAAGGGGAGAACCAAAGCTGAAAGGGGATAATGAAGCAAAGTGATGCTCAAGCAGCAGGGGCACCATTCAGAGCAATGAGAAGTAGAGTGACCAGTGCTGCCTGGTGTGATGCAAAGCCAGGAGGCTGAAACAGACAGCAATATACTGAACATGTGGTATTACAGTTGTGCCTTAACTCAAGCTCTCTGAAACCCTGTCATCTAGAGACTCCTTCTGTTTGGTATGCTGCTTTGTTTTTAAAAGCCTCTCCCAGGCTGTAGCAGTCAAGTTCTAGGAGGAAATATTCCAGGAGTGGTGAAAGGCAGCCTTCTGGAGATGCCCACAACTCATGACTCCCTTTGCTTATCCCAGTATGGCTTCCTGCTTCAGTTCTGGACTACGTTCCCTACCTTGTGCATGGCTGCTCCAGTCCCAGCTTGCTCCCAGGCTTCCTTACAGAGTGCAGTGATGACCTTGCAATGAAACAAAACCCAGGTGTAGTTCTGCAGGAGGCTTGTCCATACCCAGTATGGATAAGCAGCTGCCAGGTTTGGTTCCCTATGTCCCACAGAGCTCTCCAACTGTAAGACCACCAGGGTATGCAGCCTACAGTGTCCTGCTATGAACACACATTCAGTTCATCAGTTAACACTGTCTGCACCTCATTGTGGATGCTGCAAATGATGAAAACGCACGTGCGTAACACACAGGGCATGAAGGATACTGTGTGTTCACTGCTAACGGTGTGGACATGGCCTGTGTGCTCCTGTGACCTGGGGACCCTGAGCAGCTGGGCCAGGAGGGCCAGAGTGGTGAGTAGGACCAGAGTCCCAGAAACAGGTATGTCCATGGCAGCAGAGATGTAGCCTGAGACTTTGGAGCCACTCAGTGCCAGTCCTCCATGTGCTCAGCTGTGGAGCTGTGCAGCAGCTTGCCAAAGCTGGTGTCTGGGCAGAAGCAGGTGTGCAGCCAGATTCCTGTGCAAAGCCTGCCCTTGTTATTTGCCTTCCTCTGATTTGTGCTTTTGTTTGTTTGGCCTGTTTGTTTCTTTGTTTTTTTTCTCAGAAAATACGGTGTTTATTTTTCACAGTATATTTCCTCTCCCTTCATAGCAGGCAAGAACTTTTATACTCCATTTAGTTTTGGTTTGGTTTGGTTTTTCTTAGTTTCCACAGCAGACGACCCATTTTTAATTGTTACAGAAATATCCTTCAGCAAGAAGTTGGTGGGGGGTTGGAGGGTTGTGGGAAGTGCCAGACAAGTCGGACTTTGAAGTGCCTTGTAGATCTCACAGTGCATCTCTCCAGTGCAAGGCTACTGCAGCAAAAATCCATGTCAGATACGGGGTGGAAGTTCAGAAAGAACAAAAAGATGATGTGAAGAAGGAAAGACAACCCGGTATAGAAAGTTCTGTACAGTGAACCCTGTGCCCAGGCAGGACTGAATAGCCACCCCGGCTGGGAGGGCGCAGTGCCACAGCGGCCAAGACAGAAGGCAGCACGGAGGGTGCGTGTGGGCCAGCTGAAATTCCTCTGGGAGCCGAGGGGCAGGCTCGGAGCTCGTCGTCTCCTTGGGGAGATGCTTCCCGAAGGAGCCAGGTGCGCGCACACCAAGGCGGGGGATGCTGCGGGCAGGGGATGCTGCGGGCAGGGGATGCTGCGGGCAGGGTTTGCTGCGGGCCGCGGCCGCCGGGGCGG